>CM040188.1:28254565-28334524 GCA_022606455.1 Callitettix versicolor
TACTTTTTTTACTGCACCTAACTAGTTAAAAGTAATAAAATAAAGCTCAGAAAAATTGTATTCGATTTAAAAAAATTAATGTCAACATTATTTTATAAATATGGGGAAAATGAATTTTGTACTTAACTAATTAACTTTATTATATAAAATATATATAAAAATATATATAAAAAATATATAAAAAATATAAAATCATATTTTTTCAATAAACTTCAAAATAATAATTGTGTATTTCTGCCAGAAGTTATATTAATTTGTTATACAAAAGTATATTGTGTTTATATCTTTAACTACAGAACAGAAATTTAATACAATAAATTACTAATAATCTTTGCATATCACATTTTGTAAATTGAGTTACTAAATTTTAAAAAAAGTTAAATAATTTGTTAACAATCCAAATAATTTCTAAATTGTACATTTTGTGTTATAATAATATAAGTCAAATAATTAGTCTCAATGTAATGTTTTTTACCACTTACCAGTTAGTTTAAAATCAACTATCAGTTTTAGTTGATAAAATTGATCAACTATCGATTTTATTTTATAGATTTATCATTTAATCTCGAAGCAGAAATGATTTTTATTTAGACTTTACTACGCTAACTTAAGTTATAAAAATTAATACGATCGAAGTTTGATTAAATCTGATAAGCAGTTATTAAAAATGTTTACCAAATTTTCAGTTATTTTTAATATACAGAATATGATTGACTTTAAAATTTAAAAAAATCACAGTACAATTTCACTTTTTTCTCTTGTTATCGGAGAGGAAAATGTTATTTTTCCTGTCATCAAGGCTTAATGTTGTTTTAGTAATTACTGGTTCTATTGTGTTTGGTACAGATTAATGTTTATAATAGTAGTGAATAGATGATCTGTTTTTAAAAGATAAAAGAAAAAAACAATGTAACAGCCTCTCTAATAACTAACTACTACTAATGATTCTAATTTTGGTAAGTAATATAGGTTTTCCTTCGTCCTTACACGTAAGTGTTGTTTGTAGCATTGTTATTAGTGACAGCTTCTAATGTATAGTAGCTAACTATAAGAACTTAAGTTTTATTACAATAAAAATAACTAAATACTGTCTGGACAAAGCTCTCTTTGCATTCACTTGTAGTGAGATATGCTGAAAAATACATACGTGGCAATTAGACCTAAGCCAATTTATCAGTGACGTAAGAAATATGTATCTGTTTTGTGGATAGTAGACTAAAAACGTAAACAAAAGAGATTTGAATGTGCAAAAACAGGAGTGCTATTTCTCATAATACTGTGTTGACTCTAACAGCGTATCGTATCGATTTTGTGATATTTCTGAATTAAACACACACACACACACACACACACACATATATATATATATATATATATATATATATATATATATATATATATATATATATGCCTTGTTCCTTCTAATCCTCCACACCTTCCTCATCCTGTCCCCATGGATCCTCTTCCGCTTCTCCGTCCATTTTACCCCTGCTCTCTTTGGGATTTCATTCTCTGGGACCTTTCAACCGAGGATCTTTCTCTTGTATACGTTTCTGTCTTCAACGTCTGTTGAGTCTATTTCTGCGTCATGTAGGTCTATTCTGACTTGTGCGATCCACGACGTTGTTGATTTGACTCCTTGTATATACTTCAGGATTCTGTTGGCAAGTCTCGTTCTTGGGAGTCTACTGATGTATCCATAGAATTGAAGCCTCCTTCTTCTGATATCTGCTGCCAGGTTCGATATCTTCTCTCTCTCTCTCTCTCTCTCTCTCTCTCTCTCTATATATATATATATATATATATATATATATATATATATATATATATATATATATATATATATATATATATATATATATATATATATATATATATATATATATATATATATATATATATATAATCTTAGGCCCCAAATTCCGTAAAACCAATTATTCCACATCAGTAATGAAACTCTTTATCAAAAAGCTGAAACACTATCAGACATAATAAGAAAAAGGAGAATTGATTTTTATGGGCACATCCTCCGAATGGACAAAAATAGACTAACCAAAAAAATATTTGACTACTTTCGCAATAGACGAGCCAAACCACTTTGGTTTAGAGAAACAGAGAAAGACATAACAGAACTACAAATCACGGACACTATGCTCACGGACAGAACAGCCAAAACAATAACCAAGGACAAGAAGCAACGGTTCCAAGACAAAGTCAAATCGAAGCGAACGATCTAAATCTCTGACGAAGAAATAAAAGCAAGATCACAACGAATGAAGCAATACTGGGCTACGAGAAAGTGATTGATTTAGTGTACCCCAAAGTTGGGTGAAGCAAATAAAGAGATATATATATATATATATATATATATATATATATATATATATATATATATATATTATATGAGGATGAGCAATCAGTAGTAACGGAAGAGTAGTTCTTTACGGAAGTAACTGTGTTTCGAAACTGCAACTTTAGGATCGCAGTTCAGAAACTCAGTGGATTAACTCAGCGGTGGTGCCCCACCGACCACCTTGACTTAAATCTCGTTGAACAGTGCATTACTTCTGATAATAAGCACTACAGTTCAGGATGGTAAAAATGAAGCCTTTTCAATCTCGCAATTTAAAAAGCGTTTCTAAAATGTAGTAATTGTCCATAATTTTTAGATACACTACAGCGGAGTAGCCTTATTCTAAAGCGTCACCAAATATTTATAATTGAATGTCAAAATTGTGTCACAAATCTAACACAACATGTCACGCTTAATTTACTAACCGAGATAAGCGAGATCTGCGTTTCACCTAGACCTTTCGGCACTTGGTTTGTATATTTATGAAGCAGCTTTGGTCAAACGTGTTCTCTGATTGTTTTGAAATTTTGTATGAAAATACATTGAATAAAGCACAATCGTCATATGTTTGAATACACTTCCTTTTTAAGATGGCGGCCAGTGATTTAACGATGACGAGTAAGTTTTTGGATGTTTCTTGTAATTTTGGCTGACTTATATTTTTGAACGCTTCATGGGGAAATAGAATAAAATGTTCAGTACAGTTGGTCTAGTAACATTTCTATTAAATATTAAGGCTACAGGTTAAATTGGCGGAAAAGTTACGAACACTTCAGAGCGCTGGCCAAGCAATTGATTGCAAACACACTGTGAGTTCTCTCTGTTCTTTGAACTATAACTTTAATACTGGCAGATCATTAATACACTGTCTGTCAAGATACACTAATTTTGTCCCTTAGTGGATCAACATATAATGAGTTGGATAAATACAATTCGATGAATTAATTTATCTGTATGAACGTCATCTACACAGATAAAAGATTTCTGAAATTATTGAAAAAGCGCAATTTTCCAAATGTTTATGGATTGATATTTTACCAACAATACTAATAAATAGTTTAGTAGAATGGAAATAAGCGTCAGAAACTCCCTGTGGACGTTTAATCACGTTTTACGACCGTTTTCATTCTTGAAATTTTTTTTACTTAAAAGATTTATAAGTTATAAACGTATGTCTAAATCCTTGAAAATCGCTAGGATATATTATGGCTTTGGACGCGTCAGGATATTGTTGACAGTTTGTCATCGCCTAAATAACATTGGAAATGAATTACACAATCTAGTTTCGCTTACTAACACCAAAAAAAAAAAACACTTTAAAATTACAGACCTTCTCTCCCGGCTTGGAAACAGCATAAACCTGCAAAACCTAATTCACTCCCGTCAACCAACACTCGCTTCCGATTAGTTCGCAGTGCACGCGTATCGCCGGTCTATACCAAGCTAAATTAATACATTTCTGCCCAAGCATTAATATTGGCGCATCACCTGGCATTTCCCGTATACAAAGTCTTCATTCTGTTTGGCGTTCATTATTTTCGAGTATACATTCAGGCCGAAAATCGTTGTTCGGCAGAATATCAACAAGGACCCACTACAAAACAACTCCAGGCATGTACCAAGACCCGGAACAACTACACAACTTGCTCGGGAGGATACAGGAGGAATGTGACCAACTTTAAAGAAGAAGCGAATTTCATTCACCATTCCGAACCGGAAAAGTGTCTTGCCAGTGCGCGGCTGACCTGGTAAACACCCGGACTTCTATTTCTCTCTGAGACTATAAGTTTAACGTTCTGATTGTCAAATAATGCGCTGATTTCAACTTATATGTAACTATTGTTATTCTGTCAATTAATTACGAGAGGGACATATTATCTTAATATAGGGTGACTAGCATTACCCGTCGCGGCTTCGCCCACGAAATTATTATAGATTTTCATTTTATGTTCATTTTATATAAAGTGATTATAATATCACTTTTTCAGTGATATAATAATTTAGAAACATAAAAAAAATATATTAATAAAAGCGTGATCATCTAAACTCGTGATTATTTTACAGTGAATATGAACAAATATTATAACCTGAATATATTGTTTTATTGTCTTCAAACGTGTACCATTCGAAATTAAGAAAATATGATAAAAAATATTTTTCTCCAATACAAACATTTATACCTCATTTACATTTTCGTCCTTTTAGAGGATGAATTCGGGGATTGCTGAATTTAGTGTAACATAATTTGTGTTTTAGAATATTTTGTTTTCTTTTAAGAAAAGCCGATAAAAATATTTTTCTCCAACTATATCTCTTTTTTACATTTTTATTCTTTTAGGGGATGAATTCGGAAAAATGTTGAAATATTTGTTTCATTATTTATGTTTCATAGCATATTTCTAGAATATACGATTCAAAACAAATATTTTTTCAATGCAAAATTGTATACCTCTTTCTACATTTTCTACTCCCTTTCAATCTCTTTGGGTGATGAGTTTTGGGAAATGGTGAAAAATATATTTCATTACTTATATTTAAGAGTTACTATGTTACGTTTTAAGAAGGTCAGACGAAAAATATATTTTTCTAATAAAAATTGTACGTCATTTTTACCTCTTTAGTTGGTAAATACTGGAAACCCAATACATAGTACATGTGGTGATAACCCTGAAAATTTCAAATCTTTAGCTATTATAGTCTCGGCTATACGTTGATTATTAAAGTTGAACTGGGTAAGTAGTTTAATGGCTTAAAAATCAAATTTTTGCAAAATCCTTTCTTAGTGTACCTTGACATTGTTGTAAGAAGATACCCTGAAAATTTCAAGTCTCTAGCTTTAATAGTATTGACTGTACGTTGTTCATTAAATTTGGACGGGGTAAGTAGTTTAATGGCGTCAAAAATTTTTTTGCAAAATCATTTCTTAGTGCACCTTGACATTGTTGTAAGAAGATACATTGAAAATTTCAAGTCTCTACCTATAATAGTATTGGTTGTACGTTGTTTATTAAATTTGGACGGGGTAAGTAGTTTAATGGCGTCAAAATGAAAATTTTGCAAAATCCTTTCTTAGTACACCCCTACATAATGTTCCGAAGGGCCTGTCCAAATTTCAAATTTTTATCATTAATAGATTAGGCTCTACAGTGATTCTCAGTCAGTCAGTCAGGACAACTCCGCTTGTATACGATATAGATATTGTTTATCTGCATGTGCAATTTTTACCTGCCTGTACATAAAACAGGAGACGACAACGTTATACTCTCAAAATTGAAAACGTTACAAATACTACTTTGTAATTTTTGATTGTTTGAAAGTCAGTGATAATCCGGTGTACACCATTTAACGTTATCAGAAACAACTCTAGTTTTATGGTGAACCTATTTTTCTTGCGCAGATATAGCAAGGCGTAATGTAGGCCATAACACGACAAATGCATCTGCTACTTGTATATAATCAGAACGGATAAAATAAAATAAAATTAAAACATATAGAACAACAAAACTAGTTGTGATTTTAACAGTTCTTAAGTTAAATTAGTTTTCCAGTATGGATATTAACGCATTTTTGTGTACAATTTTATAAACACAAAAGTTCTTATAAATTTAAGAAAACGTTCATGTTTTTTTCTGCTAAGCGTTCTGTTAGACAATTAGTTTCCCGTTAATTACACTAAATTCTGATGGTTTTCATGTAACAAACAGGTAGTTATTTAATTTCGACGACATTTAAATAAATTAAATGAACACCATTGAAAGCGGCTTGTTTAGTTATCTCATTACAATGGCCTTTTGTAAATAAACACCTGGGATTTAATTAGTTTTATATGACGGTCCGCGCCGAGTGAATGTCCGTGTTTTTTTCTGTTTTTTGGCAGATTTGTTTTTATGCTGTAGTACATAACATATCCAGTTCAGATTGTGGGTTTTTTTAAATTTACCACCGAAAATAATCGAAATCATCAATACTTACAAATGTTTGGAACTGTATATTGGACATTTTTAAAGATATAAACGAAAATGAAATCATAATTTTGAAAATCAATAGTTTATTTTAAATTAATTTTGGTAGTGTAGAATTCTTTTGTGTATTATTTTAATGAAACGGAATTATTTAAAAAACGCAACAGTGTTGTAATACTAAAGCGAAACATAGTTAAATATGAATAAAAATAGACCTACAGCTCGGCATCGTAGCTCATATATTTTTAAAGGTATTTTGCATTTAAACATTGCCTTTTTACGATTTTAAACTTAGGTAGTGATTGGTTGGTACAAAAAACAAGATTATTTGCGTTTTACTTAATAAAAAATTAAACAAAATTTTCTCATTGTCAGCAACAACGATTGTAAATATATTTTGTACAAGCGAAAACAATAAAATATAAAATTAACATGTATTTTGTGGTAGTGACGTAGGGTCTAGTTATAAAAAAAAAATAACAAAATTAAAAATATTAAATATTTTTTCTAAAAATTTTGTTTAAATTAATAATTTTCTTGTTACATTTTAGTACTAATAAAGAACAATTTATTGTTAACGAATTTTCACAAGAAAATGAGCTATTGGGATAGCCATCATGAATCATGGTAAGACTGAGATCCGAGACCATAAAATTACAACAATTCCTCTGACTTCTAAGTTTTATAAAACATTTAAGGTGTTGTTAGAAATTTACATGTTTACAAGTACGAGTGTATATGTATGTGTGTTATCGCTCTAGCTACCGCTATATTTTTCTGATTTGATTCAAACCTCATATTGAAATTTATTTGTGGTAATAGATTTGCGTAATTTTTACCTAGTACGATCCGTTTAACCATTTCAAAATGGCAGTCATTCAAAATCTTTAAAAAAAAGTTGCAAAACTATTCAACGTTTATTTTCATATTTTCAATTGAATTTGAAGTTTTCACATGCAAATTTATTGTAGAAATTTACTCGGCTTCGAGGTTAGAGCACAGGTCAGTCTGCTCTGTCTCTAAACTGCGCCTCTCAAGTTTCTCAGTTCGAGCCGCATTTAATACCGTTGCTTACTTACTACCCTTATTCTTATTAGCCGAGCTATAGGCCCTAACTGACATTAAGTAAAAGGTAAAAATTGCAAAAAATATTAAATGAAAAAGTTATTAATGAAATATAAGTTTATTTTCTTATAAAATTCAACAAAATATTCGAAATAGCAACATTTATGAAATGGCAACATTTAAAAATTCCAAAACATCGCATCAGCGAGACAGCCGCGTGCCGTAATTATTTATTACAGAATTTTATGTACGAAACTGTAATACGTGAATAAAACAGATTTATATTTTCGCAATTAGGCTTATTGAAAATTTAACTGTGTTTTTAAAAGTTCATGTACACAGTTGGAAATTATATAACAAAAAATAAATTTAAAAAACATAATAATAGCCGCCTGAATATAAAATAAGCTATTAAATAATATTTTAATAAAGAAAACACTATTATATATATATATATATATATATATATATATATATATATATATATATATATATATACACACACACACACACACACACACACATATATATATATATATATATATATATATATATATATATATATATATATATATATATATATATATATATATATATATATATATATATATATATACAAGTGAACATATATATATATATATATATATATATATATATATATATATATATATATATATATATATATTGTTTTCGTGGTGTGTTTAGAAAGTAACGAGAATTTTAATTTTTTGAACAAAATGTTTATTTATTCTTCTACGTTGATGTTGTCGCCTTCAAAATAGTCCCCATTGGAGATTAGGCACTTGTGCCAGAGCTTCTTCCAATCATCAATACACTTCTCAAACTCGATCTTCGAGATAGCCTTCAGTTCTTTCAGCGATGCGGTTTTAATGCCATCTACGGCTGTAAAACGACGGCCCTTTAAGGTTCTCTTTATTTTTGGAAATAGGAAAAAGTCACACGGAGTCATGAAGGCGAATATGGAGGCTGGGGCATCATTACAGTACTGTTTTTGGCCAAAAATTAACGAACAAGCAATGAAGTATGAGCTACTACATTATCGTGGTGCAAAAGCCATGAATTGTTTTTCCACAGATCCGGGCGTTTTTTTCGGATTGCTTCACGCAAACGGCGTTGAACTTGTAGGTAGTACTCGTTATTGACCGTTTCACCTGGTGGCAGGAATTCATGATGCACTATACCATTAATATCAAAGAACACAGTGAGCATAACCTTCACGTTCGAACGCACTTGTCGAGCCTTTTTCGGTCTTGGCGAGCCAGAATGCCTCCACTGGAATGATTGAGCCTTTGTTTCGACGTCATATCCGTAAATTCATGTTTCGTCACCTGTTATAATACGTTTCAGTAATTCTGCATCGTCCTTGACTTCATTTAGTGACTCCTGAGCAACTTCAATTCGCCGCTGATTTTGTTTAAAATTCAACAATTTTGGAACGAATTTTGCTGCCATGCGTTTCATACACAAAACACTGGAAACAATGTCATGACATGATCCAATCGATATGCCAACATCATCGACGATCTCTCTAATTGTGATTCGGAGATTGTTCGTAACCAGTTCTTTCACTTTTTCCACGTTTTCATCGGTTGGTGATGTGATGGGGCATCCAGGGCGTACGCCATCTTCATCGTCTTCACGGCCTTCTTGAAAACGCTTATACCACTCGTAAACTCTTGCTTTACTCATAGTAGACTCATCATAGGCCTTTGTTAAAATTTCACTTACTTTGTTACACTTTATTCTATTATTTACGCAAAATTTGATACAAATTGTTTTGATCCATTTCCTTTATCAAACGAAAATCGCCGAGCTCATAAAAACACGTCAGTAGGATTCCCGACACTATAGCCCAAATGGCCCAAGCAACTGCTGTATATATATATACCGGCCGTAGGTGTGCGCGAGGTGTTGGTGGCGTCGTGACGTAGGTGTATGCAAGGTGTGCGTGCCCACCGCCATCGTGTTACGTGCCCAGCCCACCCCAAAGAGTGTTATATAAAGTAAGTCTATATATGAACGCCTCTCTCCCTCGAGGGTGGTGTATGATATATGTAGGTGCTCAGACGGCTGTATGCGATATCGTGTTACGTGCCCAGCCCTTGGGTTAGTCATGGTACGTACCCAACCCGTCGCCATCATGTTCGCTGCCTAGCCTCTCTCTCTCTCTCTCTCTCTCTCTCTCTCTAGTGTCATCATGTACCTTGTCAATCTTTTGGTGCTATCATGGTACGTGCCTAGCCCATTACCATTATGTACCGTGCACGGCCATTTCAGCCATCACGGGTGACGTCGTCTGTGCGTGCCCGCCATTAATTAATTGAATAAATATATGTATACTAGAAAAAAAAGTTGCGCGTTTCTGGCGGGGCTCGAACCGGGGACGTTGCGCGTGTGAGGCGCACGCTATAACCACTGTACCACGGTGGCGTCTTGGGAAATTAGTGCGATTCGAGTTATATGAAACGTAACGATTCCGCTCGGGTTTGCGAATCGCCATCGTGGCCCGGGGCCTGTGGATAGCGCGTTATATAAACGTATAAAGTAAGTTTATCTATGGCCGCCGCCATCGTGGCCCGGGGTGTGTGGATAGTGCGTCATATAAACATATAAAGTACTTCATTCTATGAACTCTCTCTCTCTCTCTCTCTCTCTAGCCGCCGCCATCGTGGTACGTGCCCTGGGGCCTGTGGATAGCGCGTTATATAAACATATAAAGTAAGTCTATCTATGGCCGCCGCCATCGTGTTACGTGCCCGGGGTGTGTGGATAGCGCGTCATATAAACATATAAAGTACTTCATTCTATGACCTCTCTCTCTCTCTCTCTAGCCGCCGCCATCGTGTTACGTGCCCGGGGCCTGCGGATAGCGCGTTATATAAACGTATAAAGTAAGTCTATCTATGGCCGCCGCCATCGTGTTACGTGCCCCGGGCCTGTGGATAGTGTGTTATATAAACATATAAAGTACTTCATTCTATGGCAGCCGCCATCGTGTTACGCGCCCAGGGCCTGTGGATGGCGCGTTATATAAACATATAAAGTACTTCATTCTATGGCCGTCGCCATCCGTGCCCCGGGCCTGTGGATAGTGCGTCATACTCCGTTCAATGGCCGCCGCCATCGTGTTATATAAACATATAAAGAACGTCAATCTATGACCTCTCTCTCTCTAGCCACCGCCGCCGTCGTGTTACGTGCCCCAGGGTCTGCGGATAGTGCGTTATATGAACATATAAAGTAAGTCTATCTATGACCTCTCTCTCTCTCTCTCTCTCTCTCTCTCTCGTCTTACGTGGAAAATAAGGAAAAAGAAACAAAGATGTAAACATAAAATTGTATTTGTTTTATTGTAAATACCGTTTGCATGCAAAACAAACAAAAGACACTAAAATACATGACATATAGTTGAATTATGGTAAATATTGAGTTAATGGAAAAAGACTTACAAATCAGTTACAAGGTACAAATAAAAAATAATGAACAGATAAAAATACAGATTTCGCGCACAACGTAATGTTATACAGTTAGGAAACATAACAATGCATCACAAATATTTTCTTTTCATGTGCTCAAATAGTTAAAAATACAATTTCTGAACGTCCACAATAAATGTACGACAAACTGGGCAACGTTGTAAATAATTCGAGCATTCACCACACAAAACATGTCCACAGGGGAGTAAAGCGGTGTCTTGAGGCTGGTCTAGGCAAACAGGGCAATGAGACGGCAAACGACGTGGATTACAACCCTCAGTTCTCGGCGAAATGAAAGCAGTTTGTATGTCCACAGGACGCCGTCCATGACGGTTCAGTCTGTCAAATCCTACAGAGAAGGAACGGCTGAGTTCAAACGCAGCTAGTCTGTAGTTCTGTACGGCAAATAGGCGATCGGTACTGTATGGAGAGCACCTAGAAAACATTTCTAAATCGACGAATGCTGTGCGTAAATTCTCCACAGTGTCACGAATCACATTCAATGTGACTGGTGTAGGAGGGAGATCATCCTCTGTGTATTCTCTGAAACATCGACGACACTAAAAACAAAACAAAAAAAAACATAATTAATTTATATATTAGTTTGAAAATAAAGGTATTATTGTGTTCCCATTTTCCCAAAAAAATACTTACAGAAACCCTCAACCTATATCGCTGATTGAAGGAAATATAACGAGACATAAATCCTGGTGAGGTCAGTCGTCCGCGCCGAAAGTGTCTAAAGCCGCTCTCACTAACCGACCCTGGTACATCCAAAAATACAAAGGTGGATGCCGAGGAACTCACAGAAGGGTTTGGAGACGGTTGATCAGCCTGTCTATCAGCAGAAGCAGCAGCAGCAGGAGGAGATTGATCAGTTTGTCGATCAGCAGGAGAAGACTAATAAAAAAAATTTTTTTTTGAAAAATGTTCTTTCAAAATATTAGAAAAGAGATATAAATATGTGTATATATATATATCATACTTACAGGTGGTCTACTGTGGTTCTCCATCGAGTTGGTTTGTAGAAAATACTTTTAATGGTAACCTGTACTGTGCCGTGTATACTTTATAAAAAAGAAAAAACGTTTTTTTAAAAAAAGAAAAAAATAAACCATTGCACAAAGTCTATTCCTTCCTGTTCCATGTGTAGGAAAAGAGGACGGTAGTCATGACGTAGCCGACGGTGTAATCTTTCCGCATTTATCCGATTGAAAGTAGGTAAAGTAAGGCGCCCCAAAAATTCTAACATAAAATCAGCCGACAGTACTTGATGTAGAAAAATTTCTTCCAAGTCGAGAAAATATTGAAACTCTCTTATAAAAGCTTCCGATAAGGTCTGAAATACGGATATACGCTGCCAGAATACGCGATCTCGAAACTCGCGAATAAAAGATTCCGATAAAGTCTGTCGCTTAGAAATTTCAAACCAGTCTACTCTATCAGCAAAATCTCTTATAAAACATTCAGATAGCCGCTGAAAAATACTGACATTCGTCCAATGTAAGAACAAATGAAACTCTCGTAAAGTATTTTCAGAAAATAGTTGGTGCTTGCACATTTCAGACCAATCTATTTCGTGTTTAAAATCACGTATGAAATTGTTCGACAAATTTTGAAATTTAGCTACACCAGTCCAATTGACAAAAGTGCTGTATTGTCTAAGAAAGCACTCGCTTAGCGCTCGATTCGAACATAGTTCATACCAATTTACGTATTCCTTATATCGGATAATTTTTTCAATGGGGAAGTACCTACATCGCGATATATTGGCCCAGTGTAATGAAGAAAACAAATCAAAAAAACGTTCGGATATGTAGTGCCCGTACGTACGTAAAATGACACACGCGAAATCGTCATCGCCTCTTGTTATAGCTACTAAAAAAATATTGTCTATCTGATTTACAGCGATAGCAAATTCCATCTGATCCTTTTTGTCCAAATATGATAATATTTTTCGGAAAATAGGCGGATATTGGAAAACGTGCGTCATTGTAAGAAAACAATCAGCAACAGAATCTGTACAACAAATAAACAAGATAAAAATTACTAAAAAGTGTGCCTAATACCTGCTTTTTTTTAATTTTTGTTATCCGAAGTATATACACATATCTATAAGTTCTAATATCGCCTCAAATCGGAAAAAATATTTTGAAAAAAAACATATCACTAACCTAATATTTACCACAATTCAAAAAAAATTACTGGATACGTAAAGTTACAGTTTGCCCAACATGAGCGATCACAGTCATCATTTTACCGATTAATTGATCTAGCTCTGATAAGGAAAACTTATCAGCGTATCGTTTAGGAAGAAAAGCGCTATTCAAGTCGCCGTTTTCGTTTTTAAATTCAATCAAAAGAGACGTTCCAAATTTTGTCGGTACCCGTTTCACACCTAGTATAGGAAACGGAGTACCAATATTTAACGAACTAATAGGCACCGTGACTATCGGATTAACGTTATTAAAACGGTTGATTAGATTAGAACAGGAAGAACTACTTTTTGAGGATGACGATGTCATACTTACAGTTTTTTTTAAAAAAATAACGTAAACTAAACACAAGCGCGCACACACGACACAGCTAGGCGAACTGAAAAACGTACAATGACAGGGGTAGATTTTAATTCGAGTATATATAGGGAAACTAGAACACGCAGCGCTTATACACAATGTATCCAGCCTTAACGTCAAAGTGAATGACCTTGCCCGTAATACGAAGCCTGAATGTGCGGTTAACATATGGTGATATGTGTTAATGCATCAACGCTGGAGTGACACAAGTGCACCAGCCTAGTAGGTTTTACATTTGACACGTGCAGTTTATAAAGTGAAGGTCAACCAACGCTACCGTGGCATGATGAAATAAACAATTGTGTTATAAATACGGGCGTAACAAGGGCGTCAAACCCATTTGCCTTTTGCGCTAGACACTGGAATGATCGCTGTTCGTAAGTTGTATTCTATTCTGTCTGTTGTTATCTCTCTCTCATTGCTTGTGTGTTTGTTTTAATTAACGGAAATAATTATAAGTTTTGTAAAAGAATAATTTTTTTATATAATAGCTAATAGCATTACATACTAAACATTGCCGTCTTCATAAAAGAATAACTTTTTAATAATAATAAACACTATCTTTGTACTTTAAAATAATTGTCTAAATAATAAACACTATTTCTGACATAAAATAATAACTTTTATGTACTAGGTAAACAAGATCTTTTTCGAAAGAATAACGTTTACTAAATAATAATTTTCTTTTTATATAATAGGTAAACACTACCGTTTTTTTTTTCGAAAAAAAATTAAAGTCTATTAAATAATATTTTTTTTCTTTTTTGTATAATAAACAGTACCGATTTTTTTCTAATAATGGCCGCTTTTATAGTGTCCAAAGTGTCGACGTATGTGAAAAAGTTTCGTCTGCACGGGACCAAAGTGACGTTTAAATTCAATCGGCCGCCTTCAGACGCTGACGAGATTCAATGGGTCAAACAAGGTCTGACGGAACTCGTGGACGAAATGACAAAAGACGCTACCGAGGAAGATCGTTTGGGTTTCACTCTGACCAGCTTGAACTTTAAAAATCGCGAACCCGGTTACGTAGCTTTTAGACCGGCAACGGAAGTGACCGCTGACGTCCTCTGGAATATTTTCGGCGGCATAATTCAAAGCAATGCCGAAACGTTCACTACCAGTGACGTTTTCAAAGTGGATTGCACCAAAGTGAACGTTCCACTGGGTCGCGGCCGCGTTAGACCGGGGCGCTTCAATAACTTTACCGAAGAGTGTAAAGCTAGAAGGGGGATCGTGGTGATTAAGAACAACGATTCACTGTGCCTGCCGTGCTCACTGGTAGTGGGAAAAGCGCATGCGGACAAAGACCGAGATTACAAGGCCATCAGACAAAATAGGCGAAAAAGACAGACTATCGCGGCCCGCCAACTGATGATCGACGCAGGTGTTGACATAGGGGATGCAGGGGCAGGGGTGGTAGAATTACAGCGGTTCCAAACATTCCTGACCGATTATAAAATCACCGTCTACAATTACGACAGCCGCGGTCGTAGCGTGTACTTTGAGGGCGACGCCCCGAACGCGCGGTACGCTATAAACCTGATGTTTCACAACGGTCACTACAATACGATCACTAGCCTAACGGCTGCTTTCGCTTGCGGTTATTATTGTGTAACTTGCCACACCCTTACACCCATCGAGACGAGCACAGATGCCAGGCGCGGTGCAACGCTTGTAAGCGGACGCCGCCGTGCGTAAAGGACGACAGCGCGATCCATTGCAGCGATTGCAATAGATATTTTAAAAATAAAAATTGTTTTACCGCCCACAAAGGCTATGTCTGTCAGTCTGTACAGGAATGTCCGAAATGTAACAAGCTGATTATAACTAAAAACGGAAAACCGAGCACGTTTGCGGTGAAATTTATTGCAAGGTGTGCAAAGACTATAAGCAGTCTGGCCACCAATGCTACATGACGGTCGACACTCGTAAGCCTATGATCAGAGACTTCCTGTTCGTATTTTTCGACTTCGAGACGCGCCAGGACGAAGTTCTGGACACGGCTCGCGTACACCGAGTCACCTTGTGCGTGTCCAAACAGTATTGCTGGGAGTGTATGATACGCTTGACGCAAGACTGCCCCCACTGCGGTACCAGAACGCGCGTTTTCCAACAAAGATCCGGTTCGCAGGTTCATGTCCTACGTCATGGACGTGCGCAAGACGTACAAAAAAGTGTGCGTCATCGCGCACAACGGTCAAGCGTTCGACCACCAATTTATTTTCAAGTACGTGCTCGAAGAGACGAAATTCACGCCGAAACTCATAACGCGCGGTTCCAAGGTCATTCTCATGGAGTTGGATAACGTGAAATTCATCGACTCTCTAAACTACATGCCTATGGCCCTTTCGAAACTCCCCAAAGCGTTCGATCTGCCGCCGGAAAGCAAAAAAGGCTATTTTCCCCACCTGTTCAACACTCTGGCCAATCAAAATTACGTAGGTCCCATGCCCGGCCGCGAGTACTACTGCCCCGACTCCATGTTCGACAAGAACCACAAGGAGTTTTCCAAATGGTACGACGAACAGGTGCGCAACGAATACGTGTTCGATTTTCAAAAAGAGATTTTCGAATACTGTTATTCGGACGTGGATATACTGGCGCAAGCGTGCATAAAGTTCCGCGCCTCGTTTCTGCAGGAATGCAAAGTGGACCCGTTCCTGGAAGCCGTGACCATCGCCAGCGCGTGCAACGTGGCGTTCAGACGTAACTTTCTGAAGGCCGGCACCATAGGCATAGTTCCGAAAAACGGCTACCGTTTGGCCGACAAACAGTCGCTCGCCGCTCTGCAATGGTTGGCCTCGGTAGAGGAAAAGGAGCGGAAGCGGACCGCCGACGACGACTACCGTTTGGAACACGCCGGTCGCGGCAGGGAGAAACAGATTGCCGGCATGAAAGTGGACGGTTATTGCGCCCGCACGGACACCGTATACGAGTTCCACGGCTGCTACTGGCACGGCTGCCAACGTTGTTTCCCTCACGGGCGCGAAGCGCCCCTAGAGGATGATCCGTCCGACACGCTCGACGCTCGTTTGCAGAGAACCAAGGCAAAAATCGATAAACTGTCACGTCTGGTCTCTTCGGTAGTGGAGATGTGGGAGTGCGAGTTCAAGGCACCGCCTCATCTCGCCTTCCAACCCACGGCACCCTTGAATCCTAGAGACGCTTTCTTCGGCGGTCGTACGGGTAACGTGCGCACCTATCACGCTTGCAAAGAGGAGAAAAATCCACTACGTGGACGTGTGCTCCCTTTACCCGTGGGTGTGCAAGTACGGTCGATACCCTTAGGCCACCCCAAAATTCACGTAGGCGATGCTGACTGCAGGAGGGCGGGCATGGAGGCGGACGGGCTGCTGAAGTGTACCGTCCTTCCGCCTCGCGAACTCTACCACCCCGTGCTGCCGGTAAAGATGCATGACAAACTGATGTTCGTGTTGTGCCGCACGTGCGCGGAAACGCTGAACGTCTCCGACTGCGACCACGACGTCGATCGACGAGCGCTGACAGGGACTTGGACTATGGACGAAATCCGTAAGGCCGTGGACAAGGGTTACGTCATTTTGGAAATGTTCGAAATGTGGCAGTACAAAATGGCGTCTTTCGACCAGGGCGGTGGTCTATTTACAGAATTCATTAATAAATTTTTAAAAATAAAACAAGAAGCTTCCGGCTACCCCGACTGGTGTAAGACTGACGAGGACAGACAAAAATACATAGACGACTATTTCACGGCCGAACGGGTGACACTGGAAGCGGGTAAAATCGAAAAGAACGAGGGCCGACGCTCGCTGGCCAAATTGATGTTGAATTCCTTTTGGGAAAATTCGGCCAGCGGGAAAACCAGACAAAGACCGCGATCGTCAGACAACCCACCGAGTTGTTCAAAATGTTGGTCAGTCCGTCCGTTCGCGTTAACAATATCCAGGAGGTGAACGACGAAACCATCGTGGTGAACTGGGAGTACGTCGAAGACGTCTGTGAGGTTCTTCCGACGGTCAACGTCGTACTCGCCGCTTTCACGACTGCTCAGGCGCGACTTAAACTGTACGAACACCTGGATGCCCTTGACAGACAGACCATCTACTACGACACTGATTCTGTACTCTACCTGGAAGGTGCACACAAGGTAGAGACAGGTGACTACTTAGGGCAGATGACGGACGAACTCCTGGAGTACGGTCCCGGTTCGTATATTACAGAATTTGTATCTGGTGGACCGAAAGTCTACGGTTACAAAGTTTTGTCCACCAAATACAACGAACTGGTCACCGTATGCAAGGTTAAAGGACTCACATTGAATCTCAGCACGTCTGGCGTAGTAAATTTCGAGTCTTTAAAGAGAATGGTTCTCAATGTCGACGACGACGACGATAAACAACCGGAAACTCTTACGGTCACAGACAAAAGGATTCGTCGCACCAAAGATCATCAAGTGATCACGGTGAACGAATCGAAAATATTTCGGGTGACAGGTGCGAAAAGAAAACGCTGCGGTGATTTCGATACACTACCGTACGGTCACCGTAGCAAAAAACAACGTTTAGAGTAAGAGAGAGAGAGAGAGAGGCACAGACAGAACACTTTTTAATATTTTTTACCCTCTTTCTTATTGCTGAATGCAAGGTCACTGGCGAAGAGTTAATTCTCTCGTAAACATGAGTGTGTTTGTGTGAATGTCCCCTCTGGCGAAGCGTGACCGCGCTCGTAAGGGTGAATGTCCCTCTGACGAGGTGTAACTACCCGTAAGGTGTATGGTGCAATAAGAAAGACGGTAGAAACAAACGGAGGTATCAGCAGAGGAATAGGTATTTTTTTTTTGGAATGGATACCACGCGAGGGTGGCGAAGGTTGGGGCCACCCTCCATAAAAAAGTATAAAATCTTTTGTTTCAGATAGACAGATGATACTAATTCTGTACTCTACCTGGAAGGTACACACAAGGTAGAGACAGGTGACTCCTTAGGGCAGATGACGGACAACTCCTGGAGTACGGTCCCGGTTCGTACATTACGGAATTTGTATCCGATGGATCGAAAGTCTACGGGTAAAAAGTTTTGTCTACCAAATGTAACGAACTGGTCACCGTATGCAAGGTTAAAGGACTCACTTTTAATCTCAGCACATAGGGTGTTGTAAATGTCGAGTCCTTAAAGAGAATGGTTCTCAACGACGACGACGCCGATAAGCAATCGGGATCTATAACGATCACAAAAGGATTCGTCGCACCAACGATCACCAAGTGATCACGGTGAACGAGTCAAAGATATTTTGAGTGACAGATGCCAAAAGAAAGCGCTGCGGTGATTACGATACACTACCGTACGGTCACCGTAGTAAAAAAAAAAAAACATTTAGAGTAGAAAGAGAGAGAGAGAGAAACAGACAGAAAAAGTTTTTTATTTTTTTTTTTTTGTACCCTCTTTCTTATTGTTGTATGCAGGGTCACTGGCGCGGAGTTAATTCTCCCGTAAACCTAAGAGACGCGTGCGCGCGCACGTGTGTGTGTGTGTGTGTGTGGAGGTCACTGGCGCGGAGTTAATTCTCCCGTAAACCTAAGAGACGTGTGTGTGTGGAGGTCACTGGCGTGGAGTTAATTCTCCCGTAAACCAAAGAGATGTGTGTGTGGAGGTCACTGGCGCGGAGTTAATTCTCCCGTAAACCTAAGAGACGTGTGTGTGTGTGTGTGTGTGTGTGTTTGGAGGTCACTGGCGCGGAGTTAATTCTCCCGTAAACCTAAGATGTGTGACTGGCGTGGAGTTGATTCTCCCGTGCGCGCGTTCGCGAACGCTACGCTGACGGTGTAATCTTATATTGTAATAAACCTAAAAAGTAAAAATACAAAAAAAATTAAAAAATATAAAACAAAAAAAAAACTTTTTGGGAGACTACAATTTTGTCATGGAGTGGTAGTCACCGGGAGTAGCGATGGTTTGGGGCTACTCCCTCAAGGGGTTAAGCCTTCTGCTTAACACCGGATTGTAACGGCGGACGAGGGCGACAACGAGTAAGTTTGATAATTTTTGGGTACCATAAACATTGGAGTTCGTCGTCGTCGCCCACGTCCGCCGCCGTTACCCCACCACCACCGCCGCCACCACCACCACAGACATACGTAGCCCTCGAGTTTGACGTAACCTCTACTCTTGACGTTCCGGACACTGATATGTAGGACTCTACATTAGAGTCGTTATCCCTTGACATGTCCCTTAATACCCCTCCTTCTGCTCCTTGAATCCGAGGAGCAGCGTACAAATGGCCCTTTTCAGGGCCCGCATTAACGTATTCATGATTGTCCTCTGTGTTTGTACACGGGGTTGGAACCGTCGTACGAGGTGGTGAAGCCGCCATCGTAGCCCACATTACAATCCGGTGTTAAGCAGAAGGCTTAACCCCTTGAGGGAGTAGCCCCAAACCATCGCTACTCCCGGTGACTACCACTCCATGACAAAATTGTAGTCTCCCAAAAAGTTTTTTTTTTTTTTTTTATATTTTTAATTTTTTTTTGTATTTTTACTTTTTAGGTTTATTACAATATAAGATTACACCGTCAGCGTAGCGTTCGCGAACGCGCGCACGGGAGAATCAACTCCACGCCAGTCACACATCTTAGGTTTACGGGAGAATTAACTCCGCGCCAGTGACCTCCACACACACACACACACACACACACACACACGTCTCTTAGGTTTACGGGAGAATTAACTCCGCGCCAGTGACCTCCACACACACATCTCTTTGGTTTACGGGAGAATTAACTCCACGCCAGTGACCTCCACACACACGTCTCTTAGGTTTACGGGAGAATTAACTCCGCGCCAGTGACCTCCACACACACACACACACACACGTGCGCGCGCACGCGTCTCTTAGGTTTACGGGAGAATTAACTCCGCGCCAGTGACCCTGCATACAACAATAAGAAAGAGGGTAAAAAAAAATAAAAAACTTTTTCTGTCTGTTTCTCTCTCTCTCTTTCTACTCTAAATGTTTTTTTTTTTTTTACTACGGTGACCGTACGGTAGTGTATCGTAATCACCGCAGCGCTTTCTTTTGGCATCTGTCACTCAAAATATCTTTGACTCGTTCACCGTGATCACTTGGTGATCGTTGGTGCGACGAATCCTTTTGTGATCGTTATAGATCCCGATTGCTTATCGGCGTCGTCGTCGTTGAGAACCATTCTCTTTAAGGACTCGACATTTACAACACCCTATGTGCTGAGATTAAAAGTGAGTCCTTTAACCTTGCATACGGTGACCAGTTCGTTACATTTGGTAGACAAAACTTTTTACCCGTAGACTTTCGATCCATCGGATACAAATTCCGTAATGTACGAACCGGGACCGTACTCCAGGAGTTGTCCGTCATCTGCCCTAAGGAGTCACCTGTCTCTACCTTGTGTGTACCTTCCAGGTAGAGTACAGAATTAGTATCATCTGTCTATCTGAAACAAAAGATTTTATACTTTTTTTTTTTATGGAGGGTGGCCCCAACCTTCGCCACCCTCGCGTGGTATCCATTCCAAAAAAAAATACCTATTCCTCTGCTGATACCTCCGTTTGTTTCTACCGTCTTTCTTATTGCACCATACACCTTACGGGTAGTTACACCTCGTCAGAGGGACATTCACCCTTACGAGCGCGGTCACGCTTCGCCAGAGGGGACATTCACACAAACACACTCATGTTTACGAGAGAATTAACTCTTCGCCAGTGACCTTGCATTCAGCAATAAGAAAGAGGGTAAAAAATATTAAAAAGTGTTCTGTCTGTGCCTCTCTCTCTCTCTCTCTCTCTTACTCTAAACGTTGTTTTTTGCTACGGTGACCGTACGGTAGTGTATCGAAATCACCGCAGCGTTTTCTTTTCGCACCTGTCACCCGAAATATTTTCGATTCGTTCACCGTGATCACTTGATGATCTTTGGTGCGACGAATCCTTTTGTCTGTGACCGTAAGAGTTTCCGGTTGTTTATCGTCGTCGTCGTCGACATTGAGAACCATTCTCTTTAAAGACTCGAAATTTACTACGCCAGACGTGCTGAGATTCAATGTGAGTCCTTTAACCTTGCATACGGTGACCAGTTCGTTGTATTTGGTGGACAAAACTTTGTAACCGTAGACTTTCGGTCCACCAGATACAAATTCTGTAATATACGAACCGGGACCGTACTCCAGGAGTTCGTCCGTCATCTGCCCTAAGTAGTCACCTGTCTCTACCTTGTGTGCACCTTCCAGGTAGAGTACAGAATCAGTGTCGTAGTAGATGGTCTGTCTGTCAAGGGCATCCAGGTGTTCGTACAGTTTAAGTCGCGCCTGAGCAGTCGTGAAAGCGGCGAGTACGACGTTGACCGTCGGAAGAACCTCACAGACGTCTTCGACGTACTCCCAGTTCACCACGATGGTTTCGTCGTTCACCTCCTGGATATTGTTAACGCGAACGGACGGACTGACCAACATTTTGAACAACTCGGTGGGTTGTCTGACGATCGCGGTCTTTGTCTGGTTTTCCCGCTGGCCGAATTTTCCCCAAAAGGAATTCAACATCAATTTGGCCAGCGAGCGTCGGCCCTCGTTCTTTTCGATTTTACCCGCTTCCAGTGTCACCCGTTCGGCCGTGAAATAGTCGTCTATGTATTTTTGTCTGTCCTCGTCAGTCTTACACCAGTCGGGGTAGCCGGAAGCTTCTTGTTTTATTTTTAAAAATTTATTAATGAATTCTGTAAATAGACCACCGCCCTGGTCGAAAGACGCCATTTTGTACTGCCACATTTCGAACATTTCCAAAATGACGTAACCCTTGTCCACGGCCTTACGGATTTCGTCCATAGTCCAAGTCCCTGTCAGCGCTCGTCGATCGACGTCGTGGTCGCAGTCGGAGACGTTCAGCGTTTCCGCGCACGTGCGGCACAACACGAACATCAGTTTGTCATGCATCTTTACCGGCAGCACGGGGTGGTAGAGTTCGCGAGGCGGAAGGACGGTACACTTCAGCAGCCCGTCCGCCTCCATGCCCGCCCTCCTGCAGTCAGCATCGCCTACGTGAATTTTGGGGTGGCCTAAGGGGTATCGACCGTACTTGCACACCCACGGGTAAAGGAGCACACGTCCACGTAGTGGATTTTTCTCCCTCTTTGCAAGCGTGATAGGTGCGCACGTTACCCGTACGACCGCCGAAGAAAGCGTCTCTAGGATTCAAGGGTGCCGTGGGTTGGAAGGCGAGATGAGGCGGTGCCTTGAACTCGCACTCCCACATCTCCACTACCGAAGAGACCAGACGTGACAGTTTATCGATTTTTGCCTTGGTTCTCTGCAAACGAGCGTCGAGCGTGTCGGACGGATCATCCTCTAGGGGCGCTTCGCGCCCGTGAGGGAAACAACGTTGGCAGCCGTGCCAGTAGCAGCCGTGGAACTCGTATACGGTGTCCGTGCGGGCGCAATAACCGTCCACTTTCATGCCGGCAATCTGTTTCTCCCTGCCGCGACCGGCGTGTTCCAAACGGTAGTCGTCGTCGGCGGTCCGCTTCCGCTCCTTTTCCTCTACCGAGGCCAACCATTGCAGAGCGGCGAGCGACTGTTTGTCGGCCAAACGGTAGCCGTTTTTCGGAACTATGCCTATGGTGCCGGCCTTCAGAAAGTTACGTCTGAACGCCACGTTGCACGCGCTGGCGATGGTCACGGCTTCCAGGAACGGGTCCACTTTGCATTCCTGCAGAAACGAGGCGCGGAACTTTATGCACGCTTGCGCCAGTATATCCACGTCCGAATAACAGTATTCGAAAATCTCTTTTTGAAAATCGAACACGTATTCGTTGCGCACCTGTTCGTCGTACCATTTGGAAAACTCCTTGTGGTTCTTGTCGAACATGGAGTCGGGGCAGTAGTACTCGCGGCCGGGCATGGGACCTACGTAATTTTGATTGGCCAGAGTGTTGAACAGGTGGGGAAAATAGCCTTTTTTGCTTTCCGGCGGCAGATCGAACGCTTTGGGGAGTTTCGAAAGGGCCATAGGCATGTAGTTTAGAGAGTCGATGAATTTCACGTTATCCAACTCCATGAGAATGACCTTGGAACCGCGCGTTATGAGTTTCGGCGTGAATTTCGTCTCTTCGAGCACGTACTTGAAAATAAATTGGTGGTCGAACGCTTGACCGTTGTGCGCGATGACGCACACTTTTTTGTACGTCTTGCGCACGTCCATGACGTAGGACATGAACCTGCGAACCGGATCTTTTTGGAAAACGCGCGTTCTGGTACCGCAGTGGGGGCAGTCTTGCGTCAAGCGTATCATACACTCCCAGCAATACTGTTTGGACACGCACAAGGTGACTCGGTGTACGCGAGCCGTGTCCAGAACTTCGTCCTGGCGCGTCTCGAAGTCGAAAAATACGAACAGGAAGTCTCTGATCATAGGCTTACGAGTGTCGACCGTCATGTAGCATTGGTGGCCAGACTGCTTATAGTCTTTGCACACCTTGCAATAAATTTCACCGCAAACGTGCTCGGTTTTCCGTTTTTTAGTTATAATCAGCTTGTTACATTTCGGACATTCCTGTACAGACTGACAGACATAGCCTTTGTGGGCGGTAAAACAATTTTTATTTTTAAAATATCTATTGCAATCGCTGCAATGGATCGCGCTGTCGTCCTTTACGCACGGCGGCGTCCGCTTACAAGCGTTGCACCGCGCCTGGCATCTGTGCTCGTCTCGATGGGTGTAAGGGGTGTGGCAAGTTACACAATAATAACCGCAAGCGAAAGCAGCCGTTAGGCTAGTGATCGTATTGTAGTGACCGTTGTGAAACATCAGGTTTATAGCGTACCGCGCGTTCGGGGCGTCGCCCTCAAAGTACACGCTACGACCGCGGCTGTCGTAATTGTAGACGGTGATTTTATAATCGGTCAGGAATGTTTGGAACCGCTGTAATTCTACCACCCCTGCCCCTGCATCCCCTATGTCAACACCTGCGTCGATCATCAGTTGGCGGGCCGCGATAGTCTGTCTTTTTCGCCTATTTTGTCTGATGGCCTTGTAATCTCGGTCTTTGTCCGCATGCGCTTTTCCCACTACCAGTGAGCACGGCAGGCACAGTGAATCGTTGTTCTTAATCACCACGATCCCCCTTCTAGCTTTACACTCTTCGGTAAAGTTATTGAAGAGCCCCGGTCTAACGCGGCCGCGACCCAGTGGAACGTTCACTTTGGTGCAATCCACTTTGAAAACGTCACTGGTAGTGAACGTTTCGGCATTGCTTTGAATTATGCCGCCGAAAATATTCCAGAGGACGTCAGCGGTCACTTCCGTTGCCGGTCTAAAAGCTACGTAACCGGGTTCGCGATTTTTAAAGTTCAAGCTGGTCAGAGTGAAACCCAAACGATCTTCCTCGGTAGCGTCTTTTGTCATTTCGTCCACGAGTTCCGTCAGACCTTGTTTGACCCATTGAATCTCGTCAGCGTCTGAAGGCGGCCGATTGAATTTAAACGTCACTTTGGTCCCGTGCAGACGAAACTTTTTCACATACGTCGACACTTTGGACACTATAAAAGCGGCCATTATTAGAAAAAAAAATCGGTACTGTTTATTATACAAAAAAGAAAAAAATATTATTTAATAGACTTTAATTTTTTCGAAAAAAAACGGTAGTGTTTACCTATTATATAAAAAGAAAATTATTATTTAGTAAACGTTATTCTTTCGAAAACGATCTTGTTTACCTAGTACATAAAAGTTATTATTTTATGTCAGAAATAGTGTTTATTATTTAGACAATTATTTTAAAGTACAGAGATAGTGTTTATTATTATTAAATAGTTATTCTTTTATGACGACGGCAATGTTTAGTAAGTAATGTTATTAGCTATTATATAAAAAATTATTCTTTTACAAAACTTATAATTATTTCCGTTAATTAAAACAAACACACAAGCAATGAGAGAGAGATAACAACAGACAGAATAGAATACAACTTACGAACAGCGATCATTCCAGTGTCTAGCGCAAAAGGCAAATGGGTTTGACGCCCTTGTTACGCCCGTATTTATAACACAATTGTTTATTTCATCATGCCACGGTAGCGTTGGTTGACCTTCACTTTATAAACTGCACGTGTCAAATGTAAAACCTACTAGGCTGGTGCACTTGTGTCACTCCAGCGTTGATGCATTAACACATATCACCATATGTTAACCGCACATTCAGGCTTCGTATTACGGGCAAGGTCATTCACTTTGACGTTAAGGCTGGATACATTGTGTATAAGCGCTGCGTGTTCTAGTTTCCCTATATATACTCGAATTAAAATCTACCCCTGTCATTGTACGTTTTTCAGTTCGCCTAGCTGTGTCGTGTGTGCGCGCTTGTGTTTAGTTTACGTTATTTTTTTTAAAAAAACTGTAAGTATGACATCGTCATCCTCAAAAAGTAGTTCTTCCTGTTCTAATCTAATCAACCGTTTTAATAACGTTAATCCGATAGTCACGGTGCCTATTAGTTCGTTAAATATTGGTACTCCGTTTCCTATACTAGGTGTGAAACGGGTACCGACAAAATTTGGAACGTCTCTTTTGATTGAATTTAAAAACGAAAACGGCGACTTGAATAGCGCTTTTCTTCCTAAACGATACGCTGATAAGTTTTCCTTATCAGAGCTAGATCAATTAATCGGTAAAATGATGACTGTGATCGCTCATGTTGGGCAAACTGTAACTTTACGTATCCAGTAATTTTTTTTGAATTGTGGTAAATATTAGGTTAGTGATATGTTTTTTTTCAAAATATTTTTTCCGATTTGAGGCGATATTAGAACTTATAGATATGTGTATATACTTCGGATAACAAAAATTAAAAAAAAAGCAGGTATTAGGCACACTTTTTAGTAATTTTTATTTTGTTTATTTGTTGTACAGATTCTGTTGCTGATTGTTTTCTTACAATGACGCACGTTTTCCAATATCCGCCTATTTTCCGAAAAATATTATCATATTTGGACAAAAAGGATCAGATGGAATTTGCTATCGCTGTAAATCAGATAGACAATATTTTTTTAGTAGCTATAACAAGAGGCGATGACGATTTCGCGTGTGTCATTTTACGTACGTACGGGCACTACATATCCGAACGTTTTTTTGATTTGTTTTCTTTATTACACTGGGCCAATATATCGCGATGTAGGTACTTCCCCATTGAAAAAATTATCCGATATAAGGAATACGTAAATTGGTATGAACTATGTTCGAATCGAGCGCTAAGCGAGTGCTTTCTTAGACAATACAGCACTTTTGTCAATTGGACTGGTGTAGCTAAATTTCAAAATTTGTCGAACAATTTCATACGTGATTTTAAACACGAAATAGATTGGTCTGAAATGTGCAAGCACCAACTATTTTCTGAAAATACTTTACGAGAGTTTCATTTGTTCTTACATTGGACGAATGTCAGTATTTTTCAGCGGCTATCTGAATGTTTTATAAGAGATTTTGCTGATAGAGTAGACTGGTTTGAAATTTCTAAGCGACAGACTTTATCGGAATCTTTTATTCGCGAGTTTCGAGATCGCGTATTCTGGCAGCGTATATCCGTATTTCAGACCTTATCGGAAGCTTTTATAAGAGAGTTTCAATATTTTCTCGACTTGGAAGAAATTTTTCTACATCAAGTACTGTCGGCTGATTTTATGTTAGAATTTTTGGGGCGCCTTACTTTACCTACTTTCAATCGGATAAATGCGGAAAGATTACACCGTCGGCTACGTCATGACTACCGTCCTCTTTTCCTACACATGGAACAGGAAGGAATAGACTTTGTGCAATGGTTTATTTTTTTCTTTTTTTAAAAAAACGTTTTTTTTCTTTTAATAAAGTATACACGGCACAGTACAGGTTACCATTAAAAGTATTTTCTACAAACCAACTCGATGGAGAACCACAGTAGACCACCTGTAAGTATGATATATATATATACACATATTTATATCTCTTTTCTAATATTTTGAAAGAACATTTTTCAAAAAAAAATTTTTTTTATTAGTCTTCTCCTGCTGATCGACAAACTGATCAATCTCCTCCTGCTGCTGCTGCTTCTGCTGATAGACAGGCTGATCAACCGTCTCCAAACCCTTCTGTGAGTTCCTCGGCATCCACCTTTGTATTTTTGGATGTACCAGGGTCGGTTAGTGAGAGCGGCTTTAGACACTTTCGGCGCGGACGACTGACCTCACCAGGATTTATGTCTCGTTATATTTCCTTCAATCAGCGATATAGGTTGAGGGTTTCTGTAAGTATTTTTTTTTGGGAAAATGGGAACACAATAATACCTTTATTTTCAAACTAATATATAAATTAATTATGTTTTTTTTTGTTTTGTTTTTAGTGTCGTCGATGTTTCAGAGAATACACAGAGGATGATCTCCCTCCTACACCAGTCACATTGAATGTGATTCGTGACACTGTGGAGAATTTACGCACAGCATTCGTCGATTTAGAAATGTTTTCTAGGTGCTCTCCATACAGTACCGATCGCCTATTTGCCGTACAGAACTACAGACTAGCTGCGTTTGAACTCAGCCGTTCCTTCTCTGTAGGATTTGACAGACTGAACCGTCATGGACGGCGTCCTGTGGACATACAAACTGCTTTCATTTCGCCGAGAACTGAGGGTTGTAATCCACGTCGTTTGCCGTCTCATTGCCCTGTTTGCCTAGACCAGCCTCAAGACACCGCTTTACTCCCCTGTGGACATGTTTTGTGTGGTGAATGCTCGAATTATTTACAACGTTGCCCAGTTTGTCGTACATTTATTGTGGACGTTCAGAAATTGTATTTTTAACTATTTGAGCACATGAAAAGAAAATATTTGTGATGCATTGTTATGTTTCCTAACTGTATAACATTACGTTGTGCGCGAAATCTGTATTTTTTATCTGTTCATTATTTTTTATTTGTACCTTGTAACTGATTTGTAAGTCTTTTTCCATTAACTCAATATTTACCATAATTCAACTATATGTCATGTATTTTAGTGTCTTTTTGTTTGTTTTGCATGCAAACGGTATTTACAATAAAACAAATACAATTTTATGTTTACATCTTTGTTTCTTTTTCCTTATTTTCCACGTAAGACGAGAGAGAGAGAGAGAGAGAGAGAGAGAGAGAGAGGTCATAGATAGACTTACTTTATATGTTCATATAACGCACTATCCGCAGACCCTGGGGCACGTAACACGACGGCGGCGGTGGCTAGAGAGAGAGGTCATAGATTGACGTTCTTTATATGTTTATATAACACGATGGCGGCGGCCATTGAACGGAGTATGACGCACTATCCACAGGCCCGGGGCACGGATGGCGACGGCCATAGAATGAAGTACTTTATATGTTTATATAACGCGCCATCCACAGGCCCTGGGCGCGTAACACGATGGCGGCTGCCATAGAATGAAGTACTTTATATGTTTATATAACACACTATCCACAGGCCCGGGGCACGTAACACGATGGCGGCGGCCATAGATAGACTTACTTTATACGTTTATATAACGCGCTATCCGCAGGCCCCGGGCACGTAACACGATGGCGGCGGCTAGAGAGAGAGAGAGAGGTCATAGAATGAAGTACTTTATATGTTTATATGACGCGCTATCCACACACCCCGGGCACGTAACACGATGGCGGCGGCCATAGATAGACTTACTTTATATGTTTATATAACGCGCTATCCACAGGCCCCAGGGCACGTACCACGATGGCGGCGGCTAGAGAGAGAGAGAGAGAGAGAGAGAGTTCATAGAATGAAGTACTTTATATGTTTATATGACGCACTATCCACACACCCCGGGCCACGATGGCGGCGGCCATAGATAAACTTACTTTATACGTTTATATAACGCGCTATCCACAGGCCCCGGGCCACGATGGCGATTCGCAAACCCGAGCGGAATCGTTACGTTTCATATAACTCGAATCGCACTAATTTCCCAAGACGCCACCGTGGTACAGTGGTTATAGCGTGCGCCTCACACGCGCAACGTCCCCGGTTCGAGCCCCGCCAGAAACGCGCAACTTTTTTTTTTTCTAGTATACATATATTTATTCAATTAATTAATGGCGGGCACGCACAGACGACGTCACCCGTGATGGCTGAAATGGCCGTGCACGGTACATAATGGTAATGGGCTAGGCACGTACCATGATAGCACCAAAAGATTGACAAGGTACATGATGACACTAGAGAGAGAGAGAGAGAGAGAGAGAGAGAGAGGCTAGGCAGCGAACATGATGGCGACGGGTTGGGTACGTACCATGACTAACCCAAGGGCTGGGCACGTAACATGATATCGCATACAGCCGTCTGAGCACCTACATATATCATACACCACCCTCGAGGGAGAGAGGCGTTCATATATAGACTTACTTTATATAACACTCTTTGGGGTGGGCTGGGCACGTAACACGATGGCGGTGGGCACGCACACCTTGCATACACCTACGTCACGACGCCACCAACACCTCGCGCACACCTACGGCCGGTATATATATATACAGCAGTTGCTTGGGCCATTTGGGCTATAGTGTCGGGAATCCTACTCACGTCTAACCTTAGTGGCTGTCACAGACAAAGTCAACAATGAAAACAGCTGAAAGTTTATCATACTTCAAGGGCATGTATACCAACATAATAAAAAAAATGATTGACAATGGGACTCTCAAACCCCGCGAAATTTAAAAATTCACGTTACTTTCTGAACACACCTCGTATATATTTGTGAATATCTCAATGTTATATAAAATACATATTTTTGAAAATAAGCAACATGTAATAATTTAAGGATTCCAAAGTAATATGGAAAGCAGTCTTTAAACGGATGTAGACTTGAACGTTTCATATACATAAATAGGGGTAATAAAAAAACAAGGATTATAATTAAATGATTTTGTAAGTAAATTCTGCAAAAACCATCATTTGACTATCAAAATTTGAAGTTATTACCTTAATAAACGTTCATACCAAATTCGCATTTAGAGCCTATATATTGTTTAACGCACTTAACCCTAATTGTCAAAATGAACGAACTATTGAAGAAAAGTAAAAAATCAAAACAAATACGTAGTAGACTACGTAGAGTAGAGCATGAAACTAGAACCACTGATGAAATATATAATATCAGAAAAGTAATGGTGAATTTCTTTTATATAATAACGTAAATAAATTGGTAAATAATTTATTTATTTTTGTACTTGATTTGCTATTGCGATTCTAATTTTTTGCTTTTAATGTGTAAGTATTTGCTGAATTTTAGTTATTGTTTTGACACTGCTACATGTAGACGTACTTCTTCGAAATATATTTTTTAAATATATACCTTAAGTTGCCTGTTTTTTATTTTTTTAAATAAGCAAAATCTGAAATAAGTTTTACAAATCAAATTTTTTTTTGCTTTCTTAATTTTTTAAATTTTCATTATATTGTGTATGAAAACTTTTAGTTGAATTAGGAGGAAATACTTTTTTACTTTAATCTTGTAGCATTAGCTTTTACATCTTCAAAATAATTGAATTACTATTTACTCTTTTAGAAACTAAATATTTGACCCCTCACTTATGTTGTTTATTATACTAAGTACTTTCTTTAAATTTTATCTGAAAAATACCTTCAACTGCTGCCATCTTCAAACCCGGTACGCTGTATATTTACCTTGCCAGCCATTGCACAGCATGTTACGCTAAGCTCTGGGAAAACAATGTTTACCTTTCTGATTGTTTGAGCTGCTTTGAATTAATGTGGCTCGACACGCTTGTTTGTGTAAGATAAAACATTGTACACACGAATACAGAAGTTCAATTATTTAATACACAGGTTTATACGTACACTAATAAAGCCCCCTAGCGTTATCGGATGGGTGTGTAGGGGATTATTTTATCAAAAGTAACCACTACACCATTGTAATCTCGTGTTTACTAGAGCCGATATTTTATTACATTTAATGTTTATCATAAAACGTATCAAATAATCCATTATTGACATAATTATGTTTTTATCGTTTACATTTACGATGAATGTAAACAAAATATCGGAATAATTATGAATTATATTCTAGCTAATGGATATAGTTTTTTTTAATTACATTTTACAGGTTTGCGTTGTGTTATAACCTGAATCCTAACGCAGTTGAAATGATTAAAAGACAGATATGTTTTATATCAGGTGGCCACTAATTTCGGAGCGGACTATACATTAAAAACAATTTATTATTATTATTTTTTTTAATATAAGTGCAGCCACTGAAACCGTAACGGAGCTCAGCTCCGCTTGTATTAGCTTCGTTTCTGTCTAGTCGGTTTTGAAGCTGGCTCCATTTCCCTACCACGCCTCTCTCGTTACCTAGGTTACCGTTGCCTACATTAAAGCTTTTTAACATAGTAGTTTCCTAAAACTCGTTACGGTAAGCCTAAATATTTGGATTTAAATGATAAAAACGTGTTCTTCCAACTGACCGATCTCCGTTTCCAGTTGTTTCTGCTCAGTTCCGCTTCACCCTGCTTTAACGTCTAATAATGCCTACTTGTATGTATAGACCATTATATTTTTTCCATTGTTTGGCAGTGCTTGGTTAACTATATCACAGAACTTCCGGTACAATACGGTTGTTTGGTTTTCCGCGCAAATTACGTGTATAAAATGTATTTATTTATCTTACGAAAAATAGCATAACGAGCAAACTACGCCGTCCCACAGTTTAGATTAATTAAACGAAAATTTCAAGGTGTTCAACTAAAGGATTTAGGTTTTATAAGTTGAAAGATATTTCTGTTAAATAAAATATGCGTTTTAGACTGTTTTGAAAGAAAACGATCAATTAGATTGTGAATGCACGCACCGCAGGTATATAAATCGATATTTTTGCGTTCACTCCCAACCTTCGGGCGATCATGAGTCATGCCATTTCCTATTGGTTTATATATACAGTAACAGATTAAACGATAACAATGTAGTTTATTAGGAACCATTTTCCACAATGATCTGATAATTTCGTGTCCACTGCAACCTTGGATAACACAGATAACAATGAAAATAGGCTGTTTATTTTGAAATGGTAAAAATGCAAAACTGCAATTATTTAATAATAATGAGGCAACTTTTTGCTTTTTTCTATCATGTCAGGCTTTCTGGTTATTTACAAAAGTAAATTATCCAACTGCAAACAGTTATTTATTGATCCCCGCAGGGGGTGCAGACTAGCACCTATTGAGAGAATTTAGACGTCCCTCGCGGTACCCGAGTCTAACACTTACAACACTATACTTACGACTGTAACACTTTAAACTCATACTTACATTTAGGGAGGCGATAATAGCCTCTATGTGCTTTTCGCCTTAAAATAAAATAATAAAAAAAATCCGTGTCGCAATATACCTGCTTCTATGTCAGAACCGAATTGAGATCTGTCCATAACTGTTAGTGACATAATAGAATTATTACTGGCTACTGACTGTGATTTAAGAAAAGTGACACGTGCTACGTTCAAAATCACATTTTTGGCTTTCAAAGTTCAAATACTTCGACGGGAAATGTGTTCCGTAAATTATTTCAGCAATTTAATTTCTTACACTAATTAAATATCGTTTGAAAATTTGTTCCGGCAATTAAACTCTATAAGGAAAATATTTCTAATAAAGAGTTTCCTTGTTAAAATTTAATATAAACTTTTTTATTATTTCTGTTTCTTACTAAAACCCTCAACTCCTTTGTCTACTCCTTTTTTCTACACAAGGCATTCGAGTGCAATAAAGGAATGATGCGAGGGAACTGTATGTTAATTAATGACTTAAAATGTTTTCCAATTCATGCTGTTATTTTACTTTAAAAGTTTGTACAATTCCATATTTCGTTACAAATTCCGAAACCCAGTTTAGCAAGAATACTCTGTTTATTACTAACAATATTTTGCTTCGGGTAACTTAACCAATATTTTAATATTATGTTTAACAAGATCACCAATCATTGACTGTTTACTATGTACAATTAATTAATACTGGCTGAATACCCATGCTTCGCTTTTCTGTAAGACCTTTCGACATTTTACACGAGAACTGTAAAAGATAAAAAAATAAATTATAAATTTACAAACAATTTAATTTTTGGCTAACATCAGTATAAAAATTTAACATTACTCCTTTCCATGCAATTTCGAACTAACACTATAAAACTTACAGCGGTTTTTTAAACGTATTTTATACCAGCTAACCGAGATTAGTAATTCGAATATATGGTTCCTGGGTTCGATATCTGCTAAACCTTTCGTACATCCAAACATACGGACTCCGAAGACGTATTACTAAATGCTGAATTAAAATTATAAACAAGCTCATTTGAAGGAATTCCGTTAGTAATAATAATAATAAATAATTCCTGTTATAAGTATTGTATAACTTACAAAACTTAAGAACAATCTTAACAAATTAACACTTTTAGAGTTTTTAGCCTTTAAACCACGCTGCCCAGATTCTGATTATGTAAAAAACAAACAGAAATCTACTATACAAATTAACTAATGCGACGACATGACCTAATAGTAATTAACAGATAGGATGTGGTTGTAGCCAGACTTTAATTAATTGGAAGTACCCAGCTCTGGGCTGTGTATTTTACTAGGCAAATAAGCCGCTGATATGCTGAGTAGTTTAGTGTTTCTCGGTATATTTATAGGTCTTCATTAAAGTTAATTTATTATTTAAAGTTTGATTTATAATTTTACAGACAAATTCGCGTTACAATTACTAAACTAGTCGGCACACTATAAACTATTTTTCTCTGCCCTAATACAGTTTGCGGAATAGACGCTTGTTCCCTATCGTTGGAAAGTTTAGTTTGTCTTCGTAACACGATGGACTAAGTTGAAGAAGTCGTATATATATTGCAAACACTTGGCAGTAAACTTGGTCCACAAAGTTTGTCCATAATGTGTCGCGCTCCGCCAACTTCTAAAGTTGTAGACTTTATTTACTTGTAAAATATTAAATACGGGAAGGTATCGCTGATACTTGTTGAAAGAGCTCTTTAGCCGCCTATAATAATGGAGTAGCACATTACTTTGTAGAGTTTCATGGCTTCCTAACATCACTGTGACAAAGCAAACTTGTTTCATTCGTATTTAATGAACAGTATTTAATATTATTTGAATTATATCACAAGAGTTTTGAAGGTCAATTACTATTTTTATTACTGATGTGAGGTGAATGTAATACGATTCATTTATGTAGTAATTATTATAATTTTTACAGAAACTTAACATGTGGTTTTAGTATCTTCCTTGCTATAAATTTAAGTTACCTTAAATATTTTCATTATTGTAACACAGCCACCGGACCACATATTCAAGTAATTAGGATTATGACCTATTCTTCCTGTCAGTGGTCTATCCTCGTAAAGGCTACCGCGGTTTCGAAACTCTATAGTTTCTTCTTCAGGCCGTGATACAAAATGTTAATCCCTCTGTCGAGGTCGTCACAAAGTCAAACAAAACATTAAAAACATATATCGCGAACACTGAGCACACAGTGATGTATGTTTTTAATGTTTTGTTTGACTTTGTGACTACCTCGACTGAGGGATTTAACATTTTGTATCACGGCCTGAAGATGAAACTATAGAGTTTCGAAACCGCGGTAACCTTTACGAGATGAATGGATAGACCACTGCACGGGAAGAATAGGTCATAATCCTAATTATTAAAAAAAAATATGTAAAGCACTCCATTTTGTATTTAAAATTGTCGCTTAAGATTACAGCAGATTCTTAATTGTTATATTATTTCTTAAAAACATTCTGTGATATTGGACCTTTTTATCTCTTTATCATATTTGGATGTGCAAATGTACGAGTAGGAAGTTATAAGTTGCTTAATTAGGTCGGGTGGCCTGAGCGGAGCGAACTACCCATTCAAAACCTAATTTATTGTTTATACTGTTTATAATGTTACGCGACTAAAAGCGTAAGAAGCTGAGAAGAGTCAAGAGGTATCTCTGGGCGTATACATTCTACTCGGTCTAGGTTCGGTTTTGAAGTTGACTCAGCTTCCCCCACCACGCTGACCAAGCAACCAAACTTTTTATTTATTACTGTTGGCTAAGTTATGGTTTTTAAACATAGTAATTTTCTTGGATCCGTTACAGTAGGATTAAATATTTAGATTTAAAAGATTTTTTTGTTATTTTAAGGCGAAAAGCACATTGAGGCTATTATCGTCTCCCTAAACGTAAATGTGAGTGTAAAGTGTTAAAGTCGTAAGTTTAGTGTTGTAAGTGTAAGTGTATGTTAGACTCGGGTACTGCGATGGGCGTCTAAATCCTCTCAATATTAGCTAGTCTGCACCCCTGTGGAGTAGATTTAAAAGATCCGCTTCCAGTTACCTCTCTGCTCGGTTCGGCTTCGCTCCACATATGTTGGCCGCCTGCCTTTAGTAATTAACAAAAATAAATTTTACGTATATAAATTCACATAAAAATATTTAAAACAGATTGTTTGATCTAAACACGTTTCAACGTTTTACAGATATATTCATCAAATGTATCCGCGACTGAAATCAAAGGTTATTTTGACGGGGAAAGACGTTACGGCCAAGTGCGGCGATTTCATTAAACTGTTTAAGAAGCTAAAAAAAAACTGTTTAGTTTTTTTTAAGAGTAGAGTTGGCGCAACGTTTTAACGGTAGTTTTTGTTTAGATATTTTGTGTGTACAGAAATATAGTAAAAATACATGTTTGAATTATAATTAACGCAATTTTACTAAACCCAGCCCAGGTAACACAAAAGTTAGACAGTTTTCGGTTAAATATATCATGCACGTTATTTGAACCACTTTAGTCTTTAATGTTTATAAGTAAATGACTAATGGATACTAGGGATGCTTGTTAAATGAAAGGATAAAACCATGACAGTAACAGAGTATCGAACCCACCATCCTGAGGTGCGCGGTTCACAAACGCATGCCTTAGTCATATCGACCATCCATCTCTTGTATATGATTGTGGATAGGTTTCATAGTATAATGAAGTTTATTAATATTTAATAAATGTACGAGGGTTGTCCGTAAAATAAGGTTCCCAATAATTTTTCACAATGAAAAACATGTTCATTTGCATTGAATAATACATTTTTGGAAAGCTTATACTTTTTTCTATTTTTCGACTTAATCGCCGTTGAGATCGATGCATTTTTGCATACGGTGAACTATCTTTTGTATGCCGGGGAAACTCTCCCGCCGCGCAGCGAAGGTAGCTTAAAACTTTTTCTTTCAGCTTCTCTCAGGTACTGAAATGCGTCCCACCTACGTGTTTATTCAAATTAAGGAAGAGGTGGTAGTCACTTGGGGCTAAATCCGGGCTGTAAGGCAGATGTGTGACAGTATCCCATCCAAACTGGTTGATGAAACCGGTTGTTACCGGGCGGTGTGCGGACGAGCGTTGTCTTGATGGAAACAAATTCCCTTCGTGATCATGTCTCTCTTCTTGTTTTGAACTGCGCGACGAAGGCTCTTTAACGTATCACAATAACGATCAGCCTTGATTGTTGTGCTACGTACAATTAATTACTATTTTGTTTTTTTAATATAAGTGAGGCCACTGAAAGCGTAACGGAGGTCAGCTCTTTCTATTTGTTTCACTCAACTTTGGGGTACACTAAATCAATCACTTTTTAATGTTCTGTGCCTTCCTCTTGGCTCAGTCTTGCTTCATTCGTTGTGATCTTGCTTTTCTTTCTTCGTCAGAGATTTGGATCGTTCGCTTGGATTTGACTTTGCCTTGGAACCGTTGCTTCTTGTCCTTGGTTATTGTTTTGGCTGTTCTGTCCATGAGCATAGTGTCAGTGATCTGCAGTTCTGTTATGTCTTTCTCCATTTCTCTAAACCAAAGTGGTTTGGCTCTTCTACTGCGAAAGTAGTCAAATATTTTTTTGGTTAGTCTATTTTTGTCTATTCGGAGGATGTGCCCATAAAAATCAATTCTCCTTTTTCTTATTGTGTCTGATAGTGTTTCAGCTTTTTGGTAAAGAGTTTCATTCCTGATGTGGAGTAATTAGTTGTTACGGAATTTGGGGCCTAATATCTTTCTTTCTTTGATCTCCAGCTTTTCAAGTGGGCCCTGGGTTGTGATAGATAATGTTTCAGCTGCATATAAGGCTCCGACTCGTCTCTGTGCAATACTGCAGACTCCCCAGAATCCGAATGTCTGCTTGTGCACTGGTGTGCACCTGAGATACTTACATCACACACTTCACACTCTTCCATGATTGATAATTTCTTGGGGGTGACTTCTAGAGCCACGAATTTAGAACCAAGGTTGTGAGCCCTGGAGGTTATTCTCAGCCGCCCCAAACCTGGAGAACAGACGCTGATCAAAGGCCGTCCAATCTGGGAACAAACGCCTGTGGATTTGGAATTGTGTGTTGGTGGTGAAACCACCAGGCTCTTCCGCTCCATCCACCGTTGGGAATCCGAGATTCCCCTTCCGCTGTCAGGATCGTTGACCAAGTTTCACCTTGTAACCCAAGTCAGGGGCCCTTACAGGCTACTACCATCCGGAGCCAGATGGACCCCGGTTTTTTAGCGAGGTGTTACCCCTCCCCCTCCTCCTTCTTCATCCCTTGCGAGATGAAGCCACGGGCTTGATACCGGCAATGGCGGATTTATAATTATATTATATTATAATTATATATTATCCAGTTTATATATAAATAATTAATATCAATGAATTCGCACAACAATAACCCCTTCCTGTCCCAAAACACGCTCGCCATGACTTTGCCGGCAGACAGTGTTTGCTTGAACTTCCGCGACTCTGGATGTTTCCACTGACGTGATTGTTCTTTCGTTTCCGATATTGTATAATGTACCCAAGTCTCGTCCCCAGTGATAATGGAGTCTAAGAATTTCTGGCCATTGGGTCGTAAGCGTGAAGAAATTTGCGGGCCGTAATTTCCACCGTAATTGTGCACGTGTTGTATGCTACATTTTTCTCCGCAGACTTCACACAGTTGGATATGAATGTCCATCGGTGCTGTGTTTTTTTTGCACACAAAAAACGAATCACAGAGCGTAATTCGCACCTGGCGGGAGACAAAAAAGACAACTCTATTATTAACGGCTACCAAGCCAAGACTGAGTGTCGCAGACCGATCGCGGAGTGGGGATTGGAAGTGTAGGAACCAAGCTGCAAACCAAGGTCACCAGATTCCGCGAAACAACGTTCGCAGCGGCTATAGCCCCTTGGGAAGGTTACTTTATGGACCACCCTCTTATTGTGGATTGGATTCAAGTATAAATAATAGAATCATTAACTATCGTCACTGTATTTTTTACACATACCGAATATCACAATATACTTAGAACGTTACGGTTACATAAAATATTATCGTTATTTATTGATGAAATTAAAATAAGTAGTCTAACTTAATTAAACAAATATAAATTTATTGATATATTTTCACAAATAAATATATTGATATATTTAAAGACAAGTTTACAATTCTGCCTGCAGTAAATGATTCTTTACGTAGAATTAAAGTTTCGACAACTTTATAATTCTGTAATTGGTTTGAGAAACAATTTACAGATTACAACTTTCAACAAAACGGTATCAGTATGAGTTATCCACATGATCGCTTCCTTTCCATACTGGAGAAATAAATCAGATTTCTAATAATGTAAAGTTTGCTCAGCTTGTTATAACTTTAAAAATCCTAGTTGAATTGTGATTCACAATTTAATTAATTTTATAAACTTTGTTGAACACAAAAAACAAATTCTAGGGAACTTATCTTGCAACAAAATGATAACAGTGTATTTATTGTTTGTGTGTTTTAATGAAATACGTTCTATATTTCTCTCAATTTTAAACTTAAGACTAAATATAAATAACAATTAATTTTGTTGGGCGACAATTTTCAAAGATAAATTTTCAAAAAACCGTAAAATTTTAATCTATAAAATTTACAAAACGTTGGCTGAATATTTTTTTAATCTGAAAGCACCTAGATGTTATTCTAGAACCAACTTAAAAAGCACTTTCTGAGAAAGTTTCTATTTCACAAGCATCACAGAAAGTTGAACCATATGGAACAAAGAATTTAATGTAATCTTCTTTAAAGTTGACTAAGAGAGTTTATTAAAGTCAACTGTATTTGAGCTGGAGGAGGCAGCTGAAGTGGCAGCTGATGGGTTTAGCAATCCCACCGTACCTCTAGCTCATACTACTCTCATTCTTCTATTCAAGAAACACATGTATACACAATCACTACGCTACATAACCTGGCTAATTCTTAACTGTAAAACAACCCGTATTGATGGAGTGTGTAACATTGGCCTAATGGTGTATCACACGGAGCCCTGATGTACCATGATGCAACCTCCCAGTTTACCTAACCTTACTCATGCATACGGGGCTCTGTTTGGGCGGATATAATCCCCTAGCTACTTATGTTACCATAAGTAAGAATGTAAATAAAATTAGTGGGAGCTCACCGCACAACAAAAAGTTGGTTAAATGAGGCACAACCACCGTGATGAGGCTCAAGAGAAATTTGGAGAAATTGAAGTCAGAGCAAGCATCTGCAAGTACATCAATAATGAATTGGGAAATCATCAGCTAGAAGTAGGGGAGTTACCCACCTTGAATCGTCTTTAAATCATAGACTTTATGAAGAGATTAGGACTGCAGAAGGCGTTGTAACGTGAACATCTCAGGAATGCAGAAAGAGGACACAATCGATCTATCAGGTTACAGTGCAATAGTAACTTTGGAAAGTCATTCATTCATGCGCTATCAGGTAAGAAGGAAAGTACGACAGAGTGTATAAGGGCGCTGGTCAAAATATGCAGAATATAATAATGTGTACACAATAATTATGCAATTAATAAATTCTTGTAAGAAATAACAACTTAAGTAACAAAACTGTTAAACAAATACATTACTCATTCTATATTGTAGAAAGTTACTTAAATACGAGGGTTGATCAAATATAAACGAGACTGACTTTCTAAAAACTTTTCCGTTGGACATTAAACTCTAAAGAGTGGGGTTTCAGGTAGGGAGGTTTGGGACGGGCGTAGACGGGGAACATTTCCGTTCGGACCCTTTAGTATAAAACTATACAATGAGTGAGAGTGAAGTGCACGTTTCCGTGGAGCAGAGAATTATTATTAAGTTTTTGGCCAAGGAGGGGGTCAATCCAACTGAAATCTTTCGTAGATTGATGGCTCAATACGGGGACAAGACACTGTCAAGAGCTCGCGTTTTTGCAGGCAAGTATGGAGTAGCGGAAGAGGGGAGAGAGGGCGCCTCTGAAGGCCAAATCACGATCGTCGGCCGGGAAGGTAATGGCCACTGTATTTTTCGACAATCAAGGCGCCTTTCACGTCGATTTCCTCCATCAACGACGCACAATAAATGCACAATATTATTGCGATGTTTTAGAGGCCGCAAAACAGTCTTTTCGTAGGAAAAGGAAATCTAAACCGGCGAGAAACGTCATTCTTCTTCACGATAATGCCCGACCACATTCGGCGAACGCTACGAGGCTTAAACTCGATCAAATTGGCTGGGAACCAATGGAACATCCCCCATACAGTCCAGACTTATCACCCTGCGACTATCACCTGTTTGGGCCACTCAAAGAGGCGCTTGGAGGCCAGCGTTTCGAAGACGATTCTGCGGTGGAGACCTTCGTGCTCCAATGGCTCAATGAACGCCCGAGAACTTTTTACGAAGATGGAATTAAAAAACTTCCAATCCGGTGGGAAAAATGTGTTACTCGTGCGGGAGACTATGTAGAAAAATAAGTTGTATCAAGAATAATTTGTAAGTAAGCAATAAATTTTTTAAAAAATCAGTCTCGTTTATATTTGATTAACCCTCGTAATAAAAAAACAAGGTTTATATGTGCTCATGTCCTCTTCAGACCGACTACAAACTACAAATATTCTGATGAAAAATAATCATTACATATCACTGTTACACTAAATCACACACAACTCGAAATATATCTTACGTATTTTTGTGTTTCTACCACATATATAACAAGACGTTACATAGTTTGAGCCTAAAGAAATAATCTTGTTCAGTTGATAATAATTATAGAGGAAGTCAATATTATAGAAATCAATATTATACTCTACTGATTAGGTAAAACTGTTTGAAAATCACTTCCGGCAACTGAGTCCTGTAACAGGAATATTTTAAGTACACAAACACCTAGTTAATGTTAATAAGAAGTTCTAATTAGCCTGCGATCCATATTGAAGTCTGCAATTACTGTTATTTGATCCAAAATACGATAAAAATGAAAGAGAGAGAGAGAGAGAGAGAGAGAGAGAGAGAGAGAGAGAAATGTTTCACATTTTTGGTTTTATTTTTTAATTTTTGTTTTTAAGTTAATATTTTTACAGGTCGTATACAATTTGAAGGCAGAATTAAATTGTTGAAAGTGACACGAAAACACTACGAAATAAGGCGAGAATTCACGATTATGCACGAGAGGGTCAAACAAGGAATTTAGGTAATCAAATGTATTTTTGAAATAATCGCCTAGTTCCACAGCTATCTTGCGGCGATATTTACAATTTCCGTTGCTTACAAAATATATTTTTTTGACAGCTCAACAAAATATCGTTGGCCTAAAAATATTTCGATCCCGTGGAAGTGCGTATCCTTGTGTGTGTTTATCTTCATAATTGTTTACTACATCGTTTATTAATTGTTTGATTTGAATTGCTTGATGTTATGGAAATCCTAACATATATATACTGTTTTTAACCTGAATTGATTTAACATATGTATACACTTGATGTTTATGTACTAAATTGTAATATATTTTCATTTTTATTCTTCAATTTTACTGTTATTTTCTTAAGTAAATGTTAGTAGAAAAAATTTATTGTGGTAGCCTACATTAACAAAAATTATTTATATAGATAATATCTATTAAAGGCTAAACGTCGATTTGTTTTTTAATCGTAGCTTACCAATTTAATAAATGCCAACAATTTGAAATCAATGAACAAGTGACATTGTTATGAAACAAACAAAATAGTAGAAACAACACAGTTAATTATTCGTTAAATTTAATTGTTAAAGAATTCAATTAAAAATTTCAGAATCCAATGTTTCGTTGAAGTTTAAATTTAAGCTCCAAATCTAACTGCAGGATATTAAAAAAGGGCGATAATTTCTTTTTCCTGATCTTTGAAAGTGTTTGTAACTTTAGGCCTATGATCTAGCTGCTAAAATTATGTTTTAAGTTAAGCGCAAAAAACGTAAATTAATTAATAGGCCTAATCTCTAAACGTCGTATAGACAAATGACGAATAAACAATAATATGGATAGTATCATATATCATTAAGTAACCATTTTATATGAAAAACATTTATGTGTAAACCTGATTTTCTTATATCTAGGAACCATTTTATAATTTGAAATAAAAACATTTTTTAGAAAACATTTTTACCGAAAAAAAAGACTCTAACATTTTAATATTTGTTTGAGGTATTTTGCACAATGAATTTAGGTAATCAAATGTATTTTTGAAATATGTTTTTTTGATAGCTCAATAAAATATCGTAGGCCTACTAAAAATATTTCAATCCCATGGAAGTGCGTATCCTTGTGTGTATCATTGAGCAGATAATATCAATGAGCTACGTTTCATATTTCAGTTACCGTCAGTTATTTATTTTGTTACAAATTTATAAATATCGTTACACTAGGCACATTGTATTTATCAAAATAAATGTCATTACATATTATATCGCACTGCACTCTTTGTATATTTCTATTTTCTAATATTCCGCCCGTTCTAACTTTCTACGTTTTACGTGTGGCTGTAAAAAAACGGATGGCCTGAAAAAATATTAACTTCCACCGTACGCAGTGTCGCTAAAAGAGTTTTTTCTCTAAAGTCCAACTGTATTTTGTGCTAGTACAGACTTAACAACTGGACTAAATAGACTGACGAGGAGTTAACAAAGGGAAAAGCTTGCAACAGTAACTGCAGTCTCGAACCTACGACTTTGAGGTGCACACGTTCTGACACGCAACAGACTGACCGATTACTTAACAAATGGGTAGTCCCTAATTAATTAAAAAATAACATGTTAAGTAATTCATGGTTCTGCTTCAGTGAGCTTAATTCACATTGTTTGTTGTATATTGTTACTAATTTGTAGGTTAAAAAGTTATAAATTTTATAAAACGTTAGAACATATTTACTAAACACTATCAGTACCCGTACGAATGTTGCTCATCTTAAACAAAAATGTTCACCTTTAATGTAAACAGGTATAATGTTCAGGTAAATAATTAAATTAACAAAATTGTATTACAAATTTTAAAAACCGGCTCCGAAGTGTTGTCCGACATTCTCCTGTCGTGCTGCAGATTAGGCTGTACACAAACACGTCCTTTTATTAATGTAGGTTTACTGAAACGCTATACGGCCTGCGGCCACCGACATTCATTAAAATTGTTTGTTTTTAATTGAAATGTAATCCGCCGAGCGAAGTAACGAGGATTTAGTTTTTTTCTGAGCGATAAAAAATATCGGAATCTGTATTTTAATATGCCCACTCAATATAAACATAAGCCTTTTGCTTTTATGAATAATAAACACGGATGAACCAGCATATTTGATCTCGCGTTGTTAGAGAAACAATTTGAATGAAAATTTTAAACGGAATTACATTTATACTTTGTTCAGAAATAACTTTTCGAGTGTAATTGCGCGAAGTGTTAAACACGTTTTTTACTGATATTTAAAAAAAATGTATTAATCGCCATTACCGGTATAAAGGTAAACGTTATTAGGACTGTGATATTAATTAGCATTCATTAAATATTGTCTGCAAAGTATTTTATTTAATCGTGTGCATCTTAATTTATAAAAATAAAAAATTAAAATTAACAGAATATTGTTTTTGTTAATTTTGCTACAGACAGGAAAATTAATTTTAAATTTTTTCAAAAAAAGAGTTAATTTTCGTTGTGTTCAATTAACTGAAACTGTATATACGTGTTCACTTATCTTAATATAGAGTTTCAAATAACTTCCGTGAAATATTTTGTAGTAGTAAAAAACAAAACACTCTTTCATTCCTGTACTGAAATACAATATGTATGCCTTTTTCACATATAAAAGGGAAAACATAAAGTTAAACAAGGTAACTTTGTATTATTATTATTATTATTATTATTATTATTATTATTATTATTATTATTATTATTATTATTATTATTATTATTATTATTATTATTATTATTATTATTATTATTATTATTATTATTATTATTATTATTATTATTATTATTATTATTAATATTATTATTACTGAATTATGTATTTTTTTAGGCCTACAGTAGAATATAAAATTTTGACTATTTATTATAATATTAACAATGCTACGATGTCCATGAAATTCAAACGTTTTCACCGTGAATAAGTGCAGTTATCAGTTAATATTCATTTTAGAAAATAATTACAAATTTTAAAATCCAGCTTCTAGGTGCTTCCCGACCATCTTTTGTACAACTACTTTAAAAATTTCAGATATCTGCCACAGTTTGGCTGTACATCGCACAAACACACAAACACACACACACACACACACACACACACACACACACACACACACACACACACTTCCTTCCATCTAATTATAAAATTGAACAGATTCATCACTCGTTAAAATATTTTCAGTTAAACTTGTAATTATTTTGTTTTTATTCGGTTACTCGATTAGAATATTTTTACTATTTTATTGGCAAATATAATTCCATTAAATTGCTCAAACACTGTACCAATCACAACTCGAGCAATTGGTCTGAATTTTTAAATAATAACATTTTTATGTCCGGAAATATAAGACATTCTTTACAACAGCTACGTAAACGGTTTCATAAAAACAATAATATTAAATTGACATCATTTAAAACTTTCTTTTCAGTTAAATTTTCACGATTGTTTGTGCGACAAAAATGTGCAGAATTTCATATTATTTAAATCAGTTTCGTTAATTAAATCTACATTTAATTACGTGTCTGTATAAAATGTCTAAACACACTCAGTTTCATTAATTACAGAATAGAACAAATTTGTTTAAATGGTTGTCAAAATTAACAACAGATCTTTAATTACGGGTTATAAAACGTTATTAGTTGCGATCGCATATTTAGGTTATTTGTAATTTTGAAGTAAAGTTATGCCTTTTTCAAAAACATTTAAAAACCGTTAGCAAAAGCAATGCATTTGTTAGTTTTATGGTTTTTAGTTGTTTACGTTATACAATGTAAAATGTCACCGTTCTTACACGAGTGTAAAATATTGAAAAGGTTTATTTTTAGAGAAGAATAACACGAGAGTGCTGACAATTGAAGCAGAGATGTTTTCTTGTTTGTGTTTTTTATTGAGATCGTGTATTCTCTGTCTTTATTTACACTTCATATCAAGCATTTTTGGAAAAAAACAAACTTGTTTTATGTTATGAAAACTTTAACAAATAACGTCTATTAATATTAAATCAATGCTTGGAACATACAATCGTTTATTTTACGTAATTATTACTTTGTAGCTCCCATTACTATAAATCATCAACCCGTTAACAATTCCATTACAAAATTAACGCTAAATTTTTATAGTGGTTTCAATTTCTCTTCGGTTCAGAGCTCCGATGTTGTCAAGGCTATTGATAGGCTGACCAGTTATGCTGTTGGTGTTGACAGTATTTCTATTATATTTTTAAAGCTGCATAGGTGATCATCACAAAGTGGCATGACCAGCTGACTATCTCTATTCTCCCATTCCTCTCTAAAGGTTTAGAATGAATTGTTCACGAACAATTGTTAAAATATTTGGAGTAGAATAACATTATTGCTCCTTTTCAGTCGGGTTTTCGGCTATGATATGGCACCGCAACAGCCTTTATACGTAAACCTGATGACGTTATATTGTCGATGGGCCGTATGTAAGATACAAAATTAATGTTATTTGAATTTTTTAAAGCTTTCAATTAGATCAGTCATAGGTTAGTGTATCTAAAATTGGCCACATTAGTCTATCACAGTAATGCATAGCGTGGATCAGATCTTACTTGTTTGAAATGATGCAGTGTGTTTGCATTGATGAGGAAATATCTTTCTGTACGAGTTTGTCGAGTGGAGTTCCACAGGTCAAAGTAGGCCTTTACTTAGCATTAAAATAAAATTTTGTAGTGTCCACATGCATGCTGATAATTTACAAATATATTTATATTTTAAAGTCAGCAAAATTATTTATAATATTATTAACATCCGTGAATGAAAAGTTGTGGTTTAATAAATTAAAAACATAATCTATTATAACTTATTCTTTACTAATACAAATTGGACACTTCTGCCAAACTCATAATTGAAGGCGACATGTTAGGCTATTATAGTATAGTTAAGAACCTGGTACTGACAATTAATAATAGACTAAACTGGACTGAATACGAGGTGTGTTCAGAAAGTAACGAGAATTTTAATTTTTGGAACATAATATTTATTTATTCTTCTACATTGATGTTGTCGCCTTAAAATAGCCCCCATTGGAGATTAGGCACTTGTGCCAGCGCTTCTTCCAATCCTCAATACACTTCTCAAACTCGATCTTTGAGATAGCCTTTAGTTCTTTCAGCGATGCGCTTTTAATGTAATCTACGGCTGTAAAAAGACGGCCCTTTAAAGTTCTCTTTATTTTTGGAAATAAGAAAAGTCACACGGAGCCATGTCTGGCGAATATGGAGGATGAGGCATCGTTAAAGTACTATTTTTAGCTCAAAATTCACGAACGAAGTGTTAACCGGTGCATTATCATGGTGCAAAAGCCATTAATTGTTTTTCCACAGATCCGGGCGTTTTTTTCGGATTGCTTAAAGCAAACGGCGTTGAACTTGTAGATAGTACTCCTTACTGACAGTTTCACCTGGTGGCAGGAATTCATGATGCACTATGCCATTAATATCGAAGAACACAGTGAGAACCTTCACGTTCGACCGCACTTGTCGAGCCTTTTTCGGTCTTGACGAGCCAGAATGCCTCCATTGGGATGATTGAGCCTTAGTTTCGACGTCATATCCCATGTTTCGTTTCATGGTTTATACCCATGTTTCGTCACCTGTTATAATACGTTTCAGTAATTCTGCATCGTCGTCGACTTTATTTAGTGACTCCTGAGCAACTTCCATTCGCCGCTATTTTTGTTCAAAATTCAACAATTTTGGAACGAATTTTGCTGTCACGCGTTTTATACACAAAACATTAGAAACAATGTCATGACATGATCCAATCGATATACCAACATCATCTGCGACCTCTCTAATTGTGATTCGGAGATTGTTTATAACCATTTCTTTCACTTTTTCCACGTTTTCATCGGTTGTTGATGTGCTGGGGTGTCCAGGGCGTTCGTCATCTTTAACCTTTTCACGGCCTTCTTGGAAACGCTTATACCACTCGTAAACTTTTCCTTAACTCATATCAGACTCACCATAGGCCTTTGTTAACATTTCTCACACTTTGTTCCATTTTTTACGCAAAATATGATACAAATTCTTTGAACCATTTCTTTTAACAAACGAAAATCGACGTATAACCTTAGTGGCTGTCACAGATAAAGTCAACAATGAAAACAGCTGAAAGTTTTATCATACTTCAAGGGCATGTATACCAACATAATAAAAAAAATGTTTGACAATCGGACACTCCAAGCCCGCAAAATTAAAAATTTTTCGTTACTTTCTGAACACACATCGTATGTGACCGAAATCTGTAACAAAGTTACTGCAGGTTTTCTTTCACTGCTCGGTTGTTTTTAAATGATGGTCAGTTTTGTATTGTACAATCTGAAATTTGTACGTTGCAATTTGCGACAACGACTGTAAAAATTGAAATGTAAAATATTAAAATTCCTTCGAAAATACGAAAAATTATCTATAGGCGATCAGGTTCATATACTTATTTTTAATAAAATATAAATGTATATTACGCTAGTTGCTAAAATATTGAAATTTGATTCAAATTTAAAACAAGAATTGATATTGAAAAAAACGGATCTTTTTTATTAAAATTCGTTGAAAATGGCGGTCATTCTAATTCATATAAGGTAAATCCTCTATTAATTTACAATTTAAAAAAATGATTTCACCGTCCTAATTAGCGTTAAAGTTTGCATAAAATAAGTTTTAAAATTATCAAATCCTTTACAAAATATAAAACGAAACTGGCGGTGGTCAGGCTTAATTTTCAATGTAATTCGCGAATTTAAAATGCTGATGTATACAGATTTTAACGTTCATTATGATGGTCAAATCAGATTTTCAAAAAAGCGCAAAATAAAGAAAATATTGTTGGAAATTCACTTTCACGAGCTTCGTATCGCGATAATTTTTATAAACAAATATTTTTTCGTAAATGTAAAAAAGACAAACTTCGTGAAAGAAAACCTATGTCACTGAAGTTCCATTGAATCCACTGGAGCGACTATCAATGTAAGACATTTTCTTGACCATGGGGTTAGCCACAATTAAATTTCTAAACCATGTTTTAAAAACCAGTGAAAAATGTATAACAAATTTATGAGAAAATGTTTTGTTTCATGTAAATTATTGTGTCTTTGTACATAATTACTTTCAACTCTCTGATTACAGTGTTTTAAAAAGCCAACTTTGTGAAATACAAGTCATCATTGTTTATACTCGCCATGTGTTGGTGTTGCGTTAGGTAGCTCCAGTCTAGAAACTGACGTGGCGTGAAATAACCCAGACACCAGACCTCAAGGTCTATGGGGGACTCCTCCCTCTTCTTTCTTTGACGATCTAAATCTTCCTTTTGTGCTACTCTTTCAAACAAGTTTTACAATTCTATTTGTGAAGGTATAAAACTATATGTTTCTAGAGAAAACACTTCTAAGAATACGTAAGAAACATGGTTTAAATGTTTTAATGAATTAAATATAATTAAATCTTAATGCATTTAAGTTTTATTTCCACAATATGACTTTTATAGCAATCAAGTACATTTAATCCGTCATTTTCTACCATGTATGCTTTCAAGGTAGCGACAAAAATATTAACTAACAGAAAGTATTAAAAAAAAAAAAAATTTTTCACAACTTTTTAATAATATATAAAACAATAATTCTCTTATCGATTTAAACATATCAAAACAAAATATTTACGAAATTGTAATGAAAGCACAAAAATTTATTTTATTAATAGCGTGGATAAGTTTGTTAACCAACAAAAGCTGCTCAAATATTTCAAAATTAAGGCTTTTATAGTAGGATTGCACCATACCGTTAGACATAATTTAGAATTGGAATTTAGAAAATGCATTTAAAATACTTGATGGTTATTTATAAAATGCTAACTTATATTTTGACAGTAATGATGATGAAAAAGTATACCATTAAACGTTACTGTGATACTATAACGTTTTGAATTGCGCTTCAATCACGTCAGCGCTACAGAAGCATGCCGAAATTACCTTGTCATTTACCGATACATTGGCCACTTTTCTAAACTTAACTTGTAAATTACAATACGTAAGAAAAGGTTTTATAACTGGGACTATGACATTGTTAATCCAGTACAAAATGATAAGGTTAAAAAACATTTCTCTAAAGTATTGAAAATGATATTTTAAATTGCATGAACGGACTTTCTAAACTGCGCAATTATACCTTTATTAAAAAAACATGTTTCAAATTGCATTCTAATTCTATTTGTTTACACAATATATCATTTTCCTTCCATAAAACCTAGCCTAACCTACCCTAACCTAAGTTAACATTACCCTAACCTAATTTAACCTAACCTGACATAACAACCTAGCTTAACAATTTTGTTAAAAGAGAATTTTCTTAAATTATTTAATTTAAAATTACTATATTTTTATATTACAAAAACCACGTCTTATATTATTGCTTTAAAAAAATCTTTATATTGTATATCTCCTTATGCTGATGTATCAATGCAAAATAGATCATTAATATATGCGTGATACGTTTAATTATAAGAGTAAATAACCTAACCTAACGAAACCTAACCTAACCATAATCATAATCTAACCTAATCTAAACTAACCATAACCTAACCTATAAACTTATTTAGTACTATAAACCACAATCAGTACTATAAAACCAACTAAGGGATTTATAAAAATTTGTTTGGCCACAGATCTGCTGTTTAGCAACGCGAAGAATTGCTACAGAAAAATGGATGGGTTCAAACAATAACGTTTGTTTTTACCCAAGCCCGCAGCCTCTATTGTTCACATACAAGCGCAGATATTAAAAGAGGACTTATACTGAGATAGCTGTAAACACAAGGCACTTTAGACGATTGTTAAAAAAAAACATTTGTGTATGTGTATATCACGTATCTTTTGCTTTGTTCCTTTCCATTTCATTAACAAATTGCTTTCTTTCACTAACCTGATGTGTATATCACAATTTTTTCTAATATTATATAATTTATAACTTATTTAATTACTATTGTAGTTAGCCTAATTACAGACAATTTTATTATGGGTTAAAGTAAATTATTAAAAATTTTTTATACGTTTTGTAATTTTGTCAAACGTATTTTTTGAACTGAACAAACAAAACGATTTTCGCCAGCACTAAACAACAGAACATTGTTCAGCAACATTGTTTTAATCATGTAGTTTATAAAGAATTATCTAATAAAACGTTAACGTTATCTGTCTGTTTGTTCCGTTGTCTTAGCTTTTGTCTGATAAGTGTGTTCAACTATTTTTCTAATACGATTTAAAAAATAACTTTGTAATACATTTTTTAAATTAATTTTGATTAGTAAATATGTTGTAGAAAATTCGATTTAAATTTGTTCTCTAACATGCCTTAGGCTATAAAAACACAATAATATTAATTTTGGTTGTTATATGTAACGTCTTTACTAACGTGATTTAATCGATGTTCTCAAACTAACATTTCAATATGTTTAAACGAAAATTGCAACATTGAAATATTTCGTATAATTAACTTGAAACATGAGTTCCAAACACAGCATTAGATTTGTATAGACAGACTGTTGCTTAAAAACTGACTTATTTTTCTTTGTTTTTTGCAGCTTTACACTATCATCTATCATTTAAGGCGCCCCAGTTTTAGCGAAGTTTAAAGGAAATATCAGATCAGTGACAGTAAGTGTATTAATGATGAATGCGTCCCTAGGGATGAGACGCCGGCTCAATGATTCATAGTCCAAGTTAAGTGGTTCCCGATTCGGCGTTATTGTTTCTTTTAGTTTTCACAAACTCAAACACTATTATAATTCAGTTAACTATGTTAAAAATTGTTCTTTCATTTTCAGTGCACACAAACGTATGGTTGATTACGAAATTGTACTTAGAATAATTAGAAAAAACAAACTGGATATGACTGTATCAGCAAGGCAGGTGATAAATTAATATTTTACGATATTTTTGTTTATAATATTATACACAATTTAAAGAGAATGTTTTTTTATTACGAAATAAATTTACACGTTGGTTTAAGATGCAGTATTTTGGAGGTTAATAAGTAAAAAGAAGTACAAATAAATAGGTTTTTTTGTTAGGTTAGGTTAGGTTAGGTTATGGTTAGGTTAGGTTACGGTTAGGTTAGGTTATGGTTAGGTTAGGTTATGGTTGATTGGGTTATGATTAGGTTACGTTAGGTTAGATTATGATTATGGTTAGGTTAGGTTTCGTTAGATTAGGTTATTTACTCTTCTAGAAATCAATTAGATAAGGTTTTTTAACAATTTTTTAATAATAATATAATCAATAATCGATTCTCCGTTTTTGTTTCTTTTAGTTTTCACAAACTCAAACACTATATAACTCAGTTAACTCTGTAAAAAATTGTTCTTTCATTTTCAGTGCACGCAAACGGATGGTTGTATTTAGAACCAACTAACTAAATTGTAAAAAGAAACTAAATTGTATTTAGAATATTTTGAAAAAAACAAATTGAATATGACTGTATCAGAGAGCAAGGCAGGTGATAAATTATTATCTCACGATATTTTTGTTTATATTATACACAATTTTAAGAGAATACTTTTTTATTACGAAATAAATTTAAACGATGGTTTAAGTTGCAGTATTTTGGAGGTTAATAAGTGAAACGAAGTACACATAAGTAGGTTATTATGTTAGGTTAGGTTAGTATATGGTTAAGTTAGGTTATGATTAGTTTAGATTAGGTTATGGTTAGTTTAGATTATGATTATGGTTAGGTTAGGTTTGGTTAGATTAGGTTATTTACTCTTCTAGCAATCAATTAGCCAAGGTATTATCAATTTGTTATTAATTATAGAATCAATAATTAGTAAGCAATTATGAAAATATTGCTCGTAAATTCTCAGTTTAAAATTACGAAGAATATAACTTGATAACTTTTTAAAAACACTAAGGTAATATATAGTATAATAGTGAACTTTGTAAATAAAATATACAATTTAGAAAAAAGTGAGCATTAGAATATTTACGTAAATTAAAATACTTAAACAGTGTTCGACACAATATGTAAAATTATTTAGTCGACACGTAATTTCATTTAAATGAAGAATTGTATATTTTCAAAGTTTTTTTAAAACAATTTTTACAACAAAATTTAATTATTGAGTTTATGTGCAATGAAATATTAACGGATTGTTAACGTTTACTGGAAGTGTCCGACTGAGGAGCTCCTTTTGCCTAGTATTCCGGAAAATTATTCTCATTTTAAAATGTTTAAATTCATGAGATTTTAATCGTAAATTATATTTAATTGTGCCATATATTAAGTACAATGCCATATTTCAGAAAACCCTATAACGACTAAATAGTTTTTGTTAAAATTAAACGATCAGAAGTTGTGAGTGAAGAGAAGTGTTGGGAAAACATAATTAGTTGTGATTCTGTCACTTTGTAAGGTGAAAAATTGAGAAAATTGTTCCTCTACTTCTATGTGGACAGAAAGGATCATGGGCAGCAATTGTTTATTTTGGCGAAAGAGGTTTCAAATGTCAGTGTTGTGTTTAGTGATTTATTGAAGAATAATTCTAAAGAATCAACAAAATATGTTTTATATGCAGAAATTGTATATTTTATTTGTATTAGAATGAACAAATATGTTTATAACTATAATGAAATAAATTTTTTTCAATCACAAAAAGTTAACAGTACAAATTTTAAAGCGTACACTATTTATATTTCTTATCATAACAATAAAGGGTCATCTATTACGAAGTCAGTACTTTACCGTAGCCTTTATTCACTCCTACAGTAAGTCCTTTTATAGGTATTTTATTACAGCTTAAGCTTTCCTATGAAAAAAGAACCTTTATTCAAAAATTTAAATTACCTTAAAGTATAATTTTATGCAAATTGTAAAAGTTTTAAGATTTATTTATCCTTAGTCAGCACCCGATAACGCTATCCTATTATAGTGATATTTAAATTTTTAATGATAGAAAGAAATACTTCTATTGAAAAAAAACAACCACACTGCATTCAAGTAAACGCGATGAATCTAGATTGAAATTTGGATTTTTGCTGTTTAATCAATAAATTTAATATTTGTTATTAAATGTTTAATTAAAAATGATTTAAAAGAAATAATAAGATAAAGAATAAGGAAACGATAAGGTAAAGAATAAGATAAAAAATAAAAATAAAGATTTAAAGAAATTATGTTAAATAAGATCATGGTCTTGCATATATTTCGTTACTTAAAAATGTTTCTTTCTCTATGAACGTAATACATACCAGACGCACAATTTCATTGGATATAATCTTGATTCTGAATAAATAAGTTTGGTTAAATGTCGATAACGGAAGACAAATTGACAGAATAAAGTTGGCATTACTGTTTACAGACAAATTAACGTTAAGTCAGTAAACGTACAGAAAAAAGTTGGTTGTTTAATTGAAACAACCCAGTTTAAAAGTAGTTTTAAGATAGAGCTAGGCGCACGGTCTTGTACCGTCAAATTAATGGTACTATGCACCGTCAAATTAGTGGTACTATGCACCGTCAAATTAATAGTACTATGCAAGTCAAATTAATGGTACTATGCACCGTCAAATTAGTGGTACTAAGCATCGTCAAATTAGTGGCACTGTACATCGTCAAATTAGTAATACTATGCACTGTCAAATTAGTGGTACTAAGCATCATCAAATTAGTGGCACTGTACATAGTCAAATTAGCGGGACTATGCACCGTCCAATTAATAGTACTATGCACCGTCAAATTAGTGGTACTATGTACCGTCAAATTAGTGATACTATGCATCGTCAAATTAATGGTACTATGCACCTTCAAATTAGTGGTACTAAACATCGTCAAATTAGTGGCACTGTACACCGTCAAATTAGTGGTACTATGCACCGTCAAATTAATGATACTATGCACCGTCAAATTAATGGTACTAAACATCGTCAAATTAGTGATACTTTGCACCGTCAAATTAATGGTACTATGCACCGTCAAATTAGTGGTGCTAAACATCGTCAAATTAGTGGCACTGTACACCGTCAAATTAGTGGTACTATGCACCGTCAAATTAGTGGTACTATGCACCGTCAAATTAGTGGTACTATACAGCATCCCTTATCTGTTATACATACTTTTAAGACAAACGCTCACTGTAGACTTTTTTATGAATGAATAAAACTGTACTTGTTTTTAACATATGAAACTCCATAGTTTTATATAGTTTTGTCGATCACATCATGTAAAATGCGCACTCAATCGATATAACTGCTAATCCAATCGATTTTGCAGCTATTTCATTATTGATCGAGCGAAGCAAGGTCTCTGTTTCAATTCGGATTGTTCAACCGATTATTTTGAAATTTGGTACGGAGTACCTTGTATAAAGCCCGAACGATGTATGCGTAAGATTGTTTTTCTATTTATCTTAATTCAAGACGGCGGCCTCTCATTTACAAACGCATTGACCGATTGTTTTGAAATTTGATACGAAGATATCTTGTATAAAGCCCAAGTAATGTACTTATAACATTTTTTTTATTTACTTCCGTTTAAAGATGGCGGTTTCTGATTTAACGAAGATCATTGTTCGCGATTTGAATTAAACGCAGCCGATTGTATTGCAATTTCCACAAAGCCCGAAATACGTCTTTGTAAGATTTTTTCCCATTCACTTCTGTTTCAAGATGGCGGGCTCTGAGTCAACATTGAGAATGTAGTTGCTGTAATACTGGCTGAACGACGAAGCCTATGATAATTTTGAGCGCGTAATAAAAAAAAAAGATCCAGTGACATTTTTCGTAAATATTACGGTTACCGGTTGAATCGTCGGAAAAGTTACGAGAGCACTGTATGTTAATTAAAAATGTACTACGAGGTCTACTGTTATTTGAAGAACAAGTTATTTGGTACTTCTCATGGCATCATAAGTGGAATAATTAGTAAAATTTTAGTAATAAGTCATATGAGAAGAAAATAATGACACGGAAAAAAGAGAGTATTTGGTCCACTGTATTCTTATTTTGTTATTGTAACATAGCCACCGGACCACATATTCAAATTATTAGGATTATATACCTATTCTTCCCGTCAGTGGTCTATCCACTCACCTCGTAAAGGCTACCGCGGTTTCGAAACTCTATCGTTTCATCTTCAGGCCGTTATACAAAATGTTAAATCCCTCTGTCGTGGTCGTTACAAAGTCAATCAAAACATTAAAACATACATGACAAACACTAAGCACAATTACACATTTAAAATATTCATCATGAAATTCAGCTTGGTCGTGACGACCTCGACAGAGGATTTAACATTTTGTATGGCCTGAAGATGAAACTATAGAGTTTCGAAACCGCGGTAGCCTTTATGAGATGGAAGAATAGGTATATAATCCTACTCATTTTATTTTGGGTTAACAAATTTTTTTTTTAATTAACTCCCTTAGTTTTTCATATGTAATGTTGGATGTGATTACAAATTCCTCCATTCATATAAACCTTTCTACGCCACCAACAATAATAAAAATGGACGACGACACGTTTACATATAGAAAGTAGAATAAAAACAGCCGCAGAACAAAAAACCTTTTTTGACTCTGTTGACAAACTAAACGATTGATAGTTTAGTCGATTATGTGCGCTCTCAGTAGGTGAACTCCTCAATGTTTTCATCAACAGAGTTGACTGATTGCTCTTCACAAAACTGTTAGACCAAATCTCTGATCACTCTGTTTGTGTACTACTAATAACCAATTAACCACAGTGTACTAAATATGCTTTGATAAATATCTACCATATGCAGCTATCAGCTGTCCGTGACCTCCTCATAGCTCACACTGTATCGCACAGGAAGACCAATATTTCAATGTATACATTTTTATTTGGTTATAAATATAATTAACTTTCAATTTTCTTTTTTGAAAAAGTGGAAATTACAACTGACGATTTTCAGACTATAAAAGCACTACATTCATTTTCATTGTAGAAGCTGTTGTTCTGCATTTACTGGCGTAATATATAAGCATATATATTATTATTATTTGCGCATAGACCCTGTTGGATCACGCAAAGCACTCCGACTCATGTCTTGTTCCTTCTAATCCTCCACACCTCCCTCATCCTGTCCCCATGGATCCTCTTCCGCTCCTCCGTCCATTTTACCCCTGTTCTCTTTGGGATTTCATTCTCTGGGACCTTCCAACCGAGCATCTTTCTCCTGTATGCGTGCCTGTCTTCAACATCTGTTGAGTCTATTCCTGCGTCATGCAGGTCTATTCTGACTTGTGCGATCCACGACGTTGTTGATTTGACACCTTGTATATACTTAAGGATTCTATTGGCAAGTCTCGTTGTTGGGAGTCTACTGATGTGTCCATAGAACCGAAGCCTCCTCCTTCTGATATCTGCTGCCAGGTTCGATATCTTCTCTGTGGTCTTCCGGGACTGCAACCTGTATCCATCTTCTGTTAATCTCGGACCAAGGATCTTCCTCAAGATTTTACGTTCTTCCTTCAAAATACCCTCCATGGTAGCTTTTGTGTGGAGTGCTAGCGTCTCGCTTGCATATAATACCTCCGGTTTTATGACTGTGTTGTAGTGTCTGATTTTTGTGTGCATCGACATACATCTCTTATTGTAGATATCGCGCGTTATACCAAGAGCCCTCTTCATTCTCAGTAGCCGAACCCTTTGCTCAGCTATATATATATATATATATATATATATATATATATATATATATATATATATATATATATATATATATAATTTTAGGAGATTAATCCAAGGTAGTTTTCATAAATGAATCAAATATATAAAAATAGCCAATTCTGCACTACATTAAACAGAATTTTAAACATGCCGGTTGTGTAGTTTCAATTATTATGTTCCACTTTATTATTAGTATAAATTATTATTACCACTTTATTTATAGTTAGTATACATTTGCTGTTCTAGAAATCAATGAAGACCCTACAAAAACGATTCGTAACACATAAAAGACATCTGCCAAATATTACTCGTGATTCTGAAAATTGAACTTTGAAGTGTTTGCTGTAAAGACGTAGGTGTATCGTATAGGTTATAGATTAGGTTGTGTGAGTGTTGGAGTTGGGGCTTCCTCTACCTTAAACAGAGATTTGAATAATCTCCATGCGATACAGTCTTAGATCTTTGTTACGTAGCCCGGGGTCGTGTTTACACGGTAAATATACATACATGCACAAAATACAACCATAAACACCTACTCCAAGCTGATTTACATAGTTTATCGGCAAAATATGTAGTTATTTTGATTAGTTTATGTTTGACTATTTATTCTTTAGTGCAAATATGTTTTTACGATGGTAAAAATAATGTTTTCAGTTCATTAAAGAGAATTGTATAACGAATTTATAGATAAATAGTGAGAGAAATTAAGATATCGATTTCTTAAAATAAGTTCTACAGATTTTGATACAATTAATTTCAATAAAACACATTTGTGTAAAATAATAATCAGTGGATCTTAAGCACCGAAATTTTAGAACAATAGATTTCTATCAAAGCTTAAGGAAGATATTCAACTATAATGAACTGTCGAAAAAGTGTGCATTCCCACTGACTCTGGAACAGTTATGAACTCAATGACATGTTCTTATCATTGGGATTATTCATTCAGAATAAGCAAGTTAAGAAAATTAGTGTTTAATATTTAATAAAAAAGGGAAAATAATGACTTTTTAATGACCAGCTTGAAAGGCAAAGATTTGGTTTAATTAACCTGCACAATACTCACTGGAATACTGCAGGAGGTGCGAAGAATGGTACTTCGGGAGAACCTCAATCTACACACTCACTGGCATACTGCAGGAGGTGCAAAGAAAGATACTCCGGGAGAACCTCAACCTACACAATACTCACTGGCATACTGCAGAAGATGCGAAGAATGGTACTCCGAGAGAATCTCAACCTACACAATACTCACTGGTATACTGCAGAAGGTGCGAAGAATGGTACTCCGGGAGAACCTCAACCTACACAATACTTACTGGCATACTGCAGAAGGTGCGAAGAATGGTACTCCGGGAGAACCTCAACCTACACAATACTCACTGGCATACTGCAGAAGGTGCGAAGAATAGTACTCCGGGAGAACCTCAACCTACACAATACTTACTGGCATACTGCAGAAGGTGCGAAGAATGGTACTCCGGGAGAACCTCAACCTACAAAATACTCACTGGCATACTGCAGAAGGTGCGAAGAATGGTACTCTGGGAGAACCTCAACCTACACAATACTTACTGGCATACTGCAGAAGGTGCGAATAATGGTACTCCGGGAGAACCTCAACCTACACAATACTCACTGGCATACTGCAGAAGGTGCGAAGAATGGTACTCCGGGAGAACCTCAACCTACACAATACTTACTGGCATACTGCAGAAGGTGCGAAGAATGGTACTCCGGGAGAACCTCAACCTACACAATACTTACTGGCATACTGCAGAAGGTGCGAAGAATGGTACTCCGGGAGAAACTCAACCTATACAATACTTACTGGCATACTGCAGAAGGTGCGAAGAATGGTACTCCGGGAGAACCTCAACCTACACAATACTCACTGGCATACTGCAGAAGGTGCGAAGAATGGTACTCCGGGAGAACCTCAACCTACACAATACTTACTGGCATACTGCAGAAGGTGCGAAGAATGGTACTCCGGGAGAACCTCATCCTACACAATACTTACTGGCATACTGCAGAAGTTGCGAAGAATGGTACTCCGGGAGAACCTCAACCTACACAATACTTACTGGCATACTGCAGAAGGTGCGAAGAATGGTACTCCGGGAGAACCTCAACCTACACAATACTTACTGGCATACTGCAGAAGGTGCGAAGAATGGTACTCCGGGAGAACCTCAACCTACACAATACTCACTGGCATACTGCAGAAGGTGCGAATAATGGTACTCCGGGAGAACCTCAACCTACACAATACTCACTGGCATACTGCAGAAGGTGCGAAGAATGGTACTCCGGGAGAACCTCAACCTACAGAATACTTACTGGCATACTGCAGAAGGTGCGAAGAATGGTACTCCGGGAGAACCTCAACCTACACAATACTTACTGGCATACTGCAGAAGGTGCGAAGAATGGTACTCCGGGAGAACCTCAACCTATACAATACTTACTGGCATACTGCAGAAGGTGCGAAGAATGGTACTCCGGGAGAACCTCAACCTACACAATACTCACTGGCATACTGCAGAAGGTGCGAAGAATGGTACTCCGGGAGAACCTCAACCTACACAATACTTACTGGCATACTGCAGAAGGTGCGAAGAATGGTACTCCGGGAGAACCTCATCCTACACAATACTTACTGGCATACTGCAGAAGGTGCGAAGAATGGTACTCCGGGAGAACCTCAACCTACACAATACTTACTGGCATACTGCAGAAGTTGCGAAGAATGGTACTCCGGGAGAACCTCAACCTACACAATACTTACTGGCATACTGCAGAAGGTGCGAAGAATGGTACTCCGGGAGAACCTCAACTAACACAATAATCACTAGCATACTGCAGGAGTTGCGAAGAAAGGTACTCCGAAAGAAATCATCTGAGCGGAAGACAATCTTGCCGGATACAGGCATCTCCAGTAGACAGTCTCTTGTATAGATGGTTTGCTTCTTTTTTATTGGTTCTTGAAGGAGCCATTGGTGAAGGAGCTTTAAATAAAATGTTTTACATATTTATACACAAATCGCCTGTAATACGTTATACCAGCGGCGTAATAGTCACAATTACTTGGAAGAAAATACTCGGAAAGTTTCGATTATTGAGTTCGATTATTGAGTTGACTAATTCGGAATCGGAATAAAATTGCCTAAATTAATAACGATTTAATACATTTGATTTTATCGAAGTCGTCATCGTATTCAGTTATTAGAAATGACTGCAATGTTCCGAATTGGTAAATAGTTCGATATTGTAGGTTATTTAAATTTCTAAAATCTGTGACTAATATTTTATATTTTGCTACTTAAAAATTTAAAGTTTTGTTATTTAGTTTAAGCATTGATAATAATAAACAATTAAATTGAATGTTAGGTTTAGTCATCAGTGGTAGAAATTATAATGCGCATGTGCAGTTCGTTTCCAACAGGATTAATATTCGGAATCGTATTCCAAGACTGGGTTTGTTGTCGGAATGCGCACAACTATTCTGCGAAGCTGATTCCAATTCCAAATTATTATTTCGAATATCCAAGTACCCGTTCCGAGCATCTACAACGAATATCAACATAACTACAAACCATTCCATATTAGTTCATAGTACTTCAAAACAAATTGTTGGATGTTATGCATTTAAATTTAGCTCGAGCCATACCCAACACTATCAACTTTTATTCTTCATTCAAAGGTACGTTATAATATTGTGTTAATATAATATGTTCGAGTAGTGGTAGGTACTCTAGGACAAAATGTGCCAACCGCAAGCTCCTCATCTGTACTCTCATTAAATGTTGAATGAACTGTATACTGGGGTTTTTTCTTCCCACTAATAGTAAGCAAAATCCTGTTAGTCCGCTAGAAGTCGAACGCCACAATAAAACAAACATTTACCAGAAAGCCTTACATGTTATATTGTTAAAAGGAATAAAGTTTGACAGTTAACTGCAGTTAATAACAGTTACTTATAAATTTTAGGTTTTAACTGGTGTGAAAAAACCTTCATAATATGCATAAAATTAATCTACATAACAAATTTCAAAATTCGTTTCACACGTCTGCTTTTAATTTTCCTGCCGATTTCTGGATAATTAATAATTACATACTTTTCAGATGTTTTCTATCACGTTATCCAAAGTGCGCAACTCTGGGCCGTGAACTTTGTGTGAGTAGCTTTACGTCAAAGAGTGAAGCTACTCAGATGTGAATCCCAAGAGGACCATTTCTGGTTTTACACATTGCAGTCAATCTAAACTAGCAACACAAATAGTGAATATAAAGTCAGGTGTGGTATGGCGGGGCACTAACCAGGTGAAAAGTTATTAACAGTTCCGAAAAACAGTTTTAGTATAACAGCTAATATTGTACTTATAGGCGACTTGGAAAATGGGTTATATATATATATATATATATATATATATATATATATATATATATAATGAAATAAAATAAATAAAACATAATAACAAAGCAAGGATAACGACTGTAAAATTTAAAAGAGCCAAAAAATGGGTTAGAAATGATTATGTTGATGTTAATACCAAATCAAACTCTAAAACAACAATAAATATTTAGAAATATAAACTAAAGCCAATAATGAGATTAGTTTTGAACTACTGTTTTAAAAAAATAATAATTACTTTATAAACTATATAAGTACTACTACATCATATTTCAATTTATAGATAGATTAAATTAATACTTACAGTGTTAAAGTTCCGTGTGACACACACAATCCATGTTTATAACAAATAATTAAAATAATAAAGTTATAAAACCGTTACTCTCGTTACACAATGGAAGCACGGTAATTATCAGACAAACGTGATTGCAAACTTCCAAGCCACGGTTGTGCCGTGATTTTAAAACTTTACTTTGAAAGTCTAACTTATCAAAGTTAGTAAAAGTTACCCGGAATCATAAACCTTCATTTAGTCTCGAGTTAAACTTTAAATTGAAAGCTTAAATTTACTAAAATTATAAAGTTAACTTTCTTCATTCCATAAAGTTAACACTATTATGTATATTAGGTTATAAGTTTTATCTCTTATAGATTCTTAAATAAATGTACTAAATTTAGTGTTAATGATTGTTTATCGAACTCGTCCGTTTGGCAATTGTTTTGTTTGTTTGTGAAGCAGTTATGGTCAAACTAATTGACAGATTGTTTTAAAATTTCTTACCGAGATATCTTGTATAGTGCCCAAAACAAAACGTGTGTAAGAGTTTTTCCCATTCACTTCCGTTTTACGAATACGACTTCTTATCTGCAATAACGAGTTTACGCTGTTTTAGCCAAACGTATTGAATGATTGTTTTGAAATTTGATAAGTAGTTAACTTGTATAATGCCCAAAATGACGTAAGTGAATGCTTCAAGATGGCGGCCTCTGATTTAACGATGAAGACTGTATGCAGTTTTAGCCCAACGAATTTTGTATTTGTTTTTAAATTTTGTACGAAGATACGGTGTATTACATCCAAATAATGTGTGTGTAACATTTTTACTTTTTAGTTACGATTCAAGATGGCGGCCTCTGATTTAACCTAACGACTGCACATAATTTTAATCAAACGCCTTAGCTAATTGTTTTGTAATTAGGTACAAAGGTACCTTGCGTAAAGCACGAAAGGCACATGTGAAAAATGTGTTCCCGTTCGCTTCTATTTCAAGATGGCAGTCTCTGATTGAACAATGAGAGTGTAGTTTATTGTTTTTTTTTTTTTAATATTGACTGAACAGTAAAACCTATCATAATTCTAACCACTTCATGGAGAAAAAGCGTACACTTTCCAATAAACATTATTGTCCAGGACACATTTTTTGTAAATTTTATGGTTACAAGTTAAATTGGCAAAATGTTAATAGCGCTGTCGTGGAACACTCTGCGTACTAACTACCAGTTTTATTACTATGGGAAAATAGTGCTAAGTTTTCCTACCATCACGTCTTGCAGTCATAGTTGTTGAGTTGTTAAGCAGCTTTTATTCCAATTAACCTACTATAATCGTGTTCTTTTAAGATGGGTTAGCATTAATTTCATTTCTATAGTGTAGTATATACAGAATGTCTGAATGTTGGATGACGACCTTCAAAAAATGCCTTAAGACTAGAAAAGAACAGTTTAAAATTAATGTCAATAAGATCACTGACTATTTTGTCTGAACTAACATTCACTTTAAAACTGCTGATTTGGTATAATTTGTCTGTGTGCTGTATATTAATTAGAAGAGTTTCAGCTTAGAATATTTTTACTTTTTTTTGTTATTTTAAGGCGAAAAGCTCATTGAGGCCATTACACTAGATGTAAGTGTGAGTGTAAAGTGTAAGTGTGTGTTAGACTCGGGTACCGCGAGGGACGGCTAAATCTTCTCAATAGGTGCAGCTAGTCTGCAACCCCCTGCGGGGGATAGAATATTGTTACTTGATGAAACAACACCGCATTGGCTACTTTTTGCTACGTGTGTGAAACTATTTCAAATCCACCGATTGGTCTGACCGAAATTGTCCCACTGGTTTTCCGTCTCAACGGAAATTTTCCTTTTTGGGACATTTGAGGGATTATAGGAAAAACATCCGAACATATGTTCCTGATATAAATTAGAAAAGGACAATGAAGTTTCAATATTTAGAGCATAAATGTTTAGTAAGAAAGGATATTTTCAATTAATGCCGATTCAAAAAAAAGTGCTTATGATCTTGTTCATCAGCTGTTCTATGTATTAACTTTACGCTGTTCCTATCTAGTCTTAAGGCAATTTGTGGATTGTCAGACAGTATTATCCGAGCTACTAATGGCACTCAACGAATAATAAAGTCTGAATTCGGGGTTTATAGTTATAAATAAATTCAATCGTAGGTTTGTGTATGATTACAAAAAATATTGATTTATTTATTTTACAATATTACAAAGCTCGGGTTCCATGTTCAGTTACGCCTCGTCTAGCTTTCAAACTCATAATCACTTTACGTTATTAAGAACAATTTTTTTATTAAATCTTACAATTAAATTCTAAACTATAAAAACATTTCATTTTACTTAATAAGTAGATAAGTGATTTGCAGGTGAAAGATGTGATGTGATTTAAGGATAACAAAAATAAAATGATGAATTTAAATTTAGGCTATTTTAATTTCGATTGGTTTTATACAGTCTGTACAATTCCGTAATTGTAAACAAGTTTTTTTTGTGATTAATTATGTTCGTCCTCGCACAAGATCATGAGGACCTCGGATATATGGCTCGCAAATTAATAGAGGACTACAGTAAGTGGGGACTTGAAGTGAATCTGGGGAAAACGGAGTGCATGTGCATTGGAGGACGACAGCACGACATAATTTTAGAAGATGGACGGAGGATACAGCATTCTCAAAATTATACGTACTTAGGACTTAAAATGTCACAAGATGGTACATTAGATGAAGGAATTAAAGAACGAATAGTATTTGGAAGGAGAGCTGTATCTATCCTGAACGGGGTGTTGTGGGATCAAAACATTTCAAAAGATTATAAAAAAATAATTTATGACACAATTGTAAAAAGCATTATAACATATGGTAGTGAGGTGTGAACAATTAAGAGCAGAACAGAAAGAATGCTGTTGACTACTGAGATGGACTTTTGGAGAAGAGCGGCAGGAAGATCAAGAAAGGAGAGAGTGAGAAATGAAAGTATACGGAGGATAATGGACGTAAGGCATACAATTGTAGAAGATATAAGAACAAAACAACTGGTTTGGTACGGGCATGTACAAAGAATGCCGGATGAGCGAATTCCCAAAAAAATCATGCAATGGCGAACACCTGGAAGAAGAAAACGAGGAAGGCCTAGACTGAGCTGGAGAGAGGGAGTCGAAAAGGAAATAAAAAAAATGGATCTACCAGAAGACCTGTGGTGGGACCGCGATCGGTTGAGGTTGGAGATCGGAAGACGGCGTAGAACGTTGTAGACCGAATTATAGATAGATTATGGATAGATTATGTTCGTAAATCTGAGAATTAAAGCGATTGGTAGAATTTTGAATTTAGTACTAAAAAGTATCACTCGCCAAGTTTTTAAAGCTAACAATTAAATTACCATTTATATTATTATTTTCTGCAAAGTGGATTTTGTTAAATATTGAATAACGTTGATGCTGTAGTGCAGTTTCAATGTAGTTTCTTAATTTGTTTGACGATTGCACGTTTCTTGACTGATACTTAATTATTTATTCTTTAAATCTTGAACTTCTCTCTTCAAATGCTTGGACTGGAGAAAGTTTCCATCCATTGGTCTGACCGAAACTGACCCACTGGTGTTCTGTATCAACGGAAATTTTCCTTTTTGGGACATTTGAGGGGTTTTATAAAAACACACCCTATAATAATAAATACATGGTTTTATTATTTATATAATCAAAGTTCACAATGGATTTCTTATTACTGAGTTTTCTCCTCTTCTTCTTCTTTCTCTTTTTGTGTTCTTTTTGTTCTGATTTTTCTACAAACTATTGGTTCTTCTTTATTTTTCTTATAGAGTGATCATTTATTGAGGTATTTATTTTATATACGTTTCATAAGAAAGTAAGTTAGGCCTAAATTATGGTTACAATGTTATTATGAATATTATATTTAATTTTATATGGATTTAAAATTGTCTACGATTGTTGCCTTTCTTCAAGGTGAGTTCAGGGTTCTGTGATGTATGGTATGCTACCATGAGGAGATTAGATATATTTATGTATAATTGAAATTTCGGTATCATTACATAGTAAATTAAAATTTTATTATGCTAATAAATTGTATTGTTATAAAAAAGTCGTTTTAATTTATTACGTCTTGAAAGCAGTCCAACACTTTGTGAATACCCTGTAAGTATACGTAGCAGTTAGTTTTCGAATGTATAGAATTTATGAACACGATAATTTTTATCTTGTTCAAACACAAAAAAACTCTTGTTACGTAAAGTCTGGGTTTTGGCGGCCACTTAGCACAAAACCATTACCTTAGTTTAGTGTTTTGAGTTCTATGTGGTACATATAAGGTAATTATATTTTTCAGTGGCGATTTGGTAATATTCTTTTATTTATCAATGGTGGTAATGTAAATTTAATCATAATTAGAATAAAATATATGGAGGGTGATCCGCAATTGTAGTAATTACGGCACAAAGCTATCCTGCTGACGTAATAGAAGCGAATTTCTAATTTAATTATTGAAAATATGTTTTAATTATCATATTTCATATTAAAATTAAAAAAAAATAGCATTTTAAATTACACTTTAAATAAGGAATGAAACCTGATCAAATTTTTATTTTTAACTAAAAATTTTAAAAAATAATTATAAATACTTATTTATACAGATATTAACTCTAATTACGATAGTGAAATAAATCTGCCAAAAAAAGAAACATAAAAAAGTTATGAATTTGATGATTTGGTATAGCAGTCATTTTAAATTTACTGATAGATTTTGTCGGTTAACCAGTTTGTCGTCCGAGACTAACTTTGCAATCGATTTGTGTAACAAGTTTAATCAAAATCATATCTAAACTGATTATATATCTAATAGTGATTTTTAATATCTCAAAAAGTGATTTAGATATCAGAATAGGTGCTTATTTCATGGTACCGAGTCTGGTATTACCATGATGGTGGATCCAATAACTAATTTTCCAGTGGAGATTCACCAAAATTTGCTTTTGATATACTAAAGCAAAGTTTAGGTTTGGCTATCACCATCAGCTACATACAGGATGATTGGCAGGTCTGTCACCAGTTCTGGTGTTCGGAACTGTAAAACTTGTTTCGTCACGTGTGTTTTTTAAACTAATTGGTGTTGATTATTTAACACTTAACTATATAAATTGGAATAGGCTATATTATACTTTTTTACTTTAAAAATATCATGTTACTGAATACTAAATTTATTACTGTTTTTATAAGATTGAAACAGTAAAGCTTAATACATCTTCGTATTTTAATATACTATTATATCAGATGAAAACCTCTCAATATACTATGCCAATGTTTCTCTCATTTGATTACCAATCACTAGTTACTGAATAATCATTAATAATTTGTTGAACAGTATTGCAGATAATAATTTAAAGCTTTACTCTTAGTATTAACTAAGAGTATTAACTGTTGTCAGAAAAAAGACAAAAAAACTGTATTTGACCCTGACCTCTTTGATTCTTATGTTGATAATTACAAGTGATCTTTTTCTTACAACACAATCTACATTGTTACTTTTATTTCAATAATTTTACATGTTAGATACAATTGACAATATCTTTACATTTTGTGTACTTTATAGCTTATATATTTTCTGTTCGTTTCGAAAATACAATCTCACATAGATTTGTAAACAAAAGATAGGGAAATTATGTGAAGGTCGTTTATTTATCAGGGTCAGAAATATACTGTACAAACAACAAACACAATCGCGGTGCGTATGTTTCGTTGACGTGATGGAAGCATATTTACAAAATGTAATAACTTAATAATATCCAGTAATAGGCTATATCTCTGTTATCTTTGAAAAAAAAATTTTCACGATTCATAAACTATAATTAAAAATTTTTTTTTTTACAATTGAAACTGAACATTAGTCCATCTATCAATATATATATATATATATATATATATATATATATATATATATATATATATATATATATGAAATGGAAGCGTTAGTTGGTTGCACATCCTATGACGCACTCCAAAATCCAAAAATCACTAGATTTTGTGACAGTTATGTGAATCGTGTCTTAGCCAAATCAAACGGTTTTATCCTGTCCCACCGCCGAACTTGAACCGAATTGTCGAGAACTTGTAGCATCTCGATGTTATGGTGCTTATGCAGTCTTACTTCATGCTTCCTAGCAAATCGCCGAACCTCTTCATGAACTGTAGCAATTTGTAAATCCTTATGAAGATCATTATTGTGTATGTACCATGGGGCATTAACAATGCCTCTCAGTACTTTATTTTGAAACGTTTGAATAATTTTAATATTGCTTCTTTTCGTGCAGCCCCAAACCTGCACACCACATGTCCAGATGGGTTTTAGGACTTGTTTATAAAGTAATAGTTTATTGTACACCGACAACTCAGAATGTCGCCCAAGAAGCCAATGCATTTTCCTTAATTTCAGATTCAGTTCATTACGTTTCTTTTTGACATGTACCTTCCAGCACAGTCTTGCGTCCAGTGTCATGCCCAAGTATTTTGCATTATTATCTTGTGGGATCACTTGTTGATTGATAACCACGAGAAGATAATTGAATTTGTTGTTAGTAAAAGTAACATGCACAGATTTTGTCTCATTCAGCCTTTTTCGCCATTTTTTAGTCCAGTTACAAATTCCACTGACAGCTATCTGCAGCCTTCGAGTAGACTCCTCAATGCTATTTCCTTTGAGATAACAGCAGTATCATCCGCGAATGTAGCAACGATGGTCTAATCACAGACTGAAATATCACTTGTATAAAGCAAGTATAAGGAGGGCCCCAACACACTTCCTTGTGGAACTCCGGCAGATATCCGCTTCAAATCAGAGTAACTATCTTCATTTGATTCGAAAATGCCTTCCTGAAGTATAGGACTTCAGCAATTGACTATGTTGATAAACTACAATAACGTAAATATCCAGAACTTTAGAAACATTTTGTTAGTTTGGCCTCCGTGCAAAGACCTCAAAATACCGGCACTTATATGTCTGATTTATGGAAGCCAATTTTGAAAAGTAAGCAGACCTGTATAATATTTCGTAAGAGTGTGTTTCTTAAATTTTCAAATATTTTTGTATTTAACTTTATGACATTATAACATTTTTTTCTGGTTTAATTTCTGAAAAAAATTAAAAATTAAAGTTACATTAAAGATACTAAATATTAACCCTGACAACTGACTGTATTTGAACTTTGTATACACTGGTTTGATTTATAGAGTAAACGTCCATTTAGTATAAAGACTTTTTAAAATACATTTAAAAATGTGTAAAAAGCACTTGTTACGAAACGTTCTGGCATATTCTCGAACCTAAAATACACTTCAAACTATAAATTTATTTCAAATAATAGAAATTCACTTTTTAAATCTCCTATGAAGTAATATACAACATTATAGCTGTAGATGCTGATAAAATGTAAAAATGCAATATCCACTCTACTGTAATATCCATTACAGCATGATTCAAGCAACAGTTACTACCATTGGTTTAGTCGGTCGGCCATATATTGCGGAACGGAGCTGCGCTGAGCAGAGCTGAGATGAAGATGAACTACAACCGGAAGCGGAATTCAGTCAGTTTAAAAATGCTTTTGTATTTTTATCTAAATATCAAGGCCTCCTGTAACAGATACTAGAAACTACTACGTTTAGAAACCGTAACTTAGGCAACTAAGGTAATAAATAATTATTTTGGAGACGTCATCAGCGTGATGATGAAAGCGGAGTCAGCTTCAAAGCGAACTAGGCAGAGTAGTAGGTTTGCGGAGCTCAGCTCAGCTCGTGTCTGCATTTGCATTAAATACAATCAGTTTGGTTTTGAAAACACAGTCCGCTCTGCACAGCGTAATTCCGCTGAGCATTTGGTGACATTAGCGGTGACCCTCGTTAGTCTAATTATAATGAAGTATGAACCTTGAGCAAGTAAAAAAACAAACATTATTGCATGTAATTTAAAACGTATTAATAATATTATAATAATTATCAACTTTATTTAGTAAGTTATAGGTTCGTCAAATGCATTAAACAAAGGTCAAAATAACAAAGCTATGTGTGTCAGCAGCGAATAATACTCATAGTCATTGCACCAAACTGATCGTGAATACAAAAGTAAATTGAAGGAAAATAAAACTGTCAAAATAAATTTGATGTAATTTTTACATGATTAGAGGCAAAAATATATTGTTATAACATATTGTTAATTATATATAATCAGTTCCAGATGTCGTGGATATTGTTGACCGCACTCCTGTGCTCGGTAGGGTGCGAAGGAGCCAAGATATTAGCATTCGTGCCAATGGGATCCCACAGCCATCAGATTACTTACAGACCAATATTCAGGGAGCTTGCCAGACGTGGACATAACATTACTTACGTCACCTCCATCCCTGATGCTAAAGCACCCTACAGACAAATTGTTATAGACGATCCTTGTTTGAAAATTGATAGTAAGCTACATGTATATTACAGTAATAATATCGTAACATTACCATATTAATTGGTTGTTGTTTTTTAAAATAGAAAAGTAGAAATTAGATAATCAATATGTTAGGGATATTTAATGTCTAACGTGTTTGTTAGCATAGCTTACGAAACTTTATGTTTTGTTAGTCTTTGCTTAGTTCGTTGATTATTTTTTTCAAATGATAGTGGCGAAAAAAATACTAATATTGATAGCACAAAATTTCGGACAAAATTACCGCATTTCAAAATTATTTTTAAACGGTTTTTCTTTAATTGCTGAAAATTCAAAAAAAATTCCAAAATTAGTCAGTCAAAATGTTTCCACAAATAGTATGTAAATAGTTTTTATTGAAAAGTTATTGGTTAATGGATTTTATTATTGCTTAGAAATTGTAAAATAATAGCAGCAAGCGGCTTTTTTCGCTGGAAAAGCGAATTTTCAAATATTTTTTTTTTATCTTAACTTACACTACGAAAATCTGAGGACACTCGATGGTCAATGTAGTAATGCTTGCTAGTCTCTGAACAGTGCACCTTAAGGTTCATAGTTCTAGCCGCAGTTACTCCCGTTGCTTCTCCCTTACAGTTAACGCTGATCCCTCGTCCTTATCAGTCTATCTGGCTACGATAAGAAATCAGTCTATCTAAAGTATGGACGATAAGAAAAAATCGAAAATCTGATCACCGTTTTTATGTGTTAAAATGTGCATAATTAGCATATTATTTTTTTATATATCATAATAAAAATAAGAAAATTGAATTTCGGATGTTTCTTTTTAAAATATAAAAGTTTTTGATCTTTCAAACTGATCTAGAGTTTAAGGTCAGTAAATAATAATATTTTAAATTATTAATTACATGTTAAAATACGAAACTCAATTCAAGTTAGTACGGTTAATACATCCGGCCAATTTGCTTTAAATATTTCAAAATATTTCATCATTTTACTATCATTATACCATTAGGACTTTGCTCCATCAGCTCCCAAAGTTCTCATGTTTATTTTATGGAAACATTTATTTAATAAGATGATTACTTATAAAATTCATTCATTCACCGAAAGAGTTTTACAGGTTTACGACAGAATGCATTACATACAATTTTACTGTTTTATTCCCGAATGTTTATATTTTTTTTGCAGAGATATATTCCTCGTTTGTAACTGTTACTTATTTTATAAAATTATGGAAAAGCAACTTGAATGTCACAGTACGTATATTGCTACAGTCCCTTGTTTTATATTACGAAAAACACATAATTAATAGTAACGGTTATTTTTAGATTATAAAGAGCTCCACTGTTATAATAAAGAATATAAAAGTTCTTCATTGTTACATGAAGAATGGGGTGTAGTTAGGTCATTTAAAAATAGTATAATTACTCCGACCTTTAGTTCGCGAAACAGTAATTTATATTAACGCTTAATGCTGTTCTCAGTGATTAGTTATACAGCCGAGCAGGCAACAAATCTGCTAAATTATTTTTAATTCTAACAATCTTATCAAATTGTACACACTAGTAAATTAACCACTGATTAAATTAATATTCTCACTAGCGTATCTAGATAACAGGAAAATTAAATAAAATGCACACTAGAAAAATGTCACTTCCATGCTTCATTAAAAAAATTATATTGTTGAACCAAAAATATGTATAATTTTTTCTTCTTTTTATTTTAATGAGGGAAATTTGTTGAAAAACGCGACACATGATTTTTATTTTTTGGTTCAATTGGTCAAACATTTGTTCTTTTTTCTCAAAAACTATAATTACCTGCATTGTATTTTTATTAAATAATCTTATATTTATTACATTAATTGATATTTTAATTATGATTTTTTTGACAACATGATTAATTAAAACAGCTACTTATTTATAACATAACCAAAAACTTAGTATAGCCTATCAGCTGTTCAGTGAATTCAGCTGATTGTTACAAATTAATATAAATACGAATTAACATAGCTAGTTTTTAACAACATATTTTTTCCGGCAAAAAACCGTTAAGGTTATCATCGCCGTTTAACAACATAACCTAAAACCTATAACCTATCAGCTGTTCAGTGAATTCAGCTGATTGTTACAAATTAATATAAAACAACTGATCTTTTAATATAACTACGAAAATTAAATTAACGATTCACTTCATGTATTTAAATCGGTCAAATTTCTTCCTAGTGTAGTGGTTATAACGTGCGTCTCACATGCGCAAAGGTCCTAGGTTGGATCATGGGTAGAAACACAGGAAATTGTAATTATAATTAGTTTAATATGAGACTTGCTACGCGCAAAATATACTGTTATACATTATACATGTTCATCGTACCACGCGTGCCGCAAAATCGAACATTACAAAACCACTCTAAAACATAATACACGTTAAAATGCCAAAACCAAAATCAGTACTACGCAACGTACTGTCTTAAAATAATGTATCATTCACAAAACTGTAAATAATATGTTTTAATCGGTAAATTTGTTAGATTTGAAATAATTGAAATTATCAATATTCTGTAAAATAATTAGCTTGATAACTATTTAGGCTTATTAGCTGTGGTTTAATTTGCTCACAGAGACTACGGACTTATTCATGCAGCGGAAAAACAATTTTCTGCAAGACATGTACTTCACAGAAAAGTTCGTCAAGGCTAATTCACGAGCGACGTTATCTCACCCGGAAGTAAAGCAACTGATCCATTCTACAGAACATTTTGATTTGGTGTTCACCGAATCGATGCTTCTCCAAGAGAGTTACGTTGTATTGGGGCATAGGTTCAGTGCACCTGTCATCGAGCTATCCGGTTTTTGTCCGTCATATTTCCTGTACAATGCCATCGGTAATCCACAGTCTTTCGCGACCACTTTATCCTATTTGTCTGTTTCTACTGATAAGATGGACTTCTTGGAAAGGTTGCGAAACACACTAATGGGCGTGACTATGATGTTGTTTACAAGATATCGCAGTATACCAATAGAAGAGGCATTGATAGAAGAATTCTTACAGTATCCAGGCTGGGAGAGCAGGCCGCCTCTTTTAGATTTGATTTCCAATATCTCTCTGGTGTTGCAAAATACACACGTGGCCACGCATTATCCCCATCCATACAACCCTAATGTAGTGGAAATAGGTGGGATTCAACTGCAGGAACCGGAGGAGTTGCCGCAGGTAAGGAAGTAAAGCAAGAATTCATGAGGCCTTCCTTTATTTTATTATATTTTTCTTATTTTATACTATAACGTATGTAACTTGATATGTGTTCATTCCTACAGTAGTTGTGAAATTAGACTTTTAGATTTTCTCTCTCTGTTTGTTTCACCCAACTTTGGGGTACACCAAATCAATCACTTCTTAATGTTCTGTGCCTTCCTCGTAGCCCAGTATTGCCTCATACGCTGTGATCTTGCTCTTCTTTCTTCGTCAGAAATTTGGATCGTTCGCTTGGATTTGACTTTGCCTTGGAACCGTTGCTTGTTGTCCTTGGTATAGTGTCAGTGATCTGCAGTTCTGTTATGTCTTTCTCCGTTTCTCTAAACCAAAGTGGTTTGGCTCTTCTACTGCGAAAGTAGTCAAATACTTTTTGTTTAGTCTATTTTTGTCCATTCGGAGGATGTTCCCATAAAAATCAATTCTCCTTTTTCTCATTGTGTCTGATAGTGTTTCAATTTTTTGGTAAAGAGTTTGATTACTGATGTGGAGTAATTTTAGATTTTAATATGGCAAAATTTATAATTATCGATAGAACCTTACAAAAAGTATTAAAACTACTCTATCACCTGCAACAATAACAAATAAACGCTGAATGAAGTTATTTCAATAACCTAACCCAACCTAATCAACGAATGCAAGAAGCACAATTTTTTCCTCATAAAGTATTGTATATTTTATATTTAACTTCATTTTTATTTTATAATATATTAATATTATTCATATTTCATTATTCATTCATTAATTATTATTATTATTATTATTATTATTATTATTATTATATTTATATTATTATTTATATCTTAGCGTTGTGTCATTAAAAACGTTTAAATTATTACTCTATAAATAAATACGAGCTATTATTTATTTATTTATTATTATTTTTTTTTTTTTTTGATTTTTAACGTCCGACTATTGTGCACACTTGGGCTAATGCAGACTATGGGATGATTTATAGCGTATGAAAATGCCAAGCCCTGGCCGGGAAACGAACCCGGACCCTCGGGGTGAAAGCCCAGTACGCCATCGACTAGGCCACCGAGGCGGCTAGCTATTATTTAAAAAGAAAAAGAAAATCGCTGGTAGGACATCACCAAACGGAAAAATCAACATACAAGACCAATGATATTGCTATAGTACTCAAGAACTCCCAGTTATAAAGGAAATACTTTAGACCTATCCACTTTTTTATACGCTTTCTGCAGAAACACTTTACGATAAATCTACAATTCGTAAAACTTCTGTTATAACACATTATAATTAATTAAATTATTAAATTAATTAAGAAACTCCAAATTTCAATTGATCAACACAAAATATATATTAAGTTGTTACATAAAATATTTATATTTTAATGTTTATATTTGCAGGACTTACAGACTTACCTTGATAACGCCAGAGAAGGAGTCGTTTACTTCAGTTTTGGCAGTATCTTAAGTAGTTCTTTGCTACCAGAGCCTGTTAGAAAAGCTTTTATATCAGCTCTTGGAAAACTTCCGTACAAAGTACTTTGGAAATGGGAAACGGAAATGACAAATACGCCTACAAATATAAAAATTTCAAAGTGGTTTCCCCAGAAAGATGTTTTAGGTAAATGATGAGAAATTTTAGTTTTAATTTTAAATAATTATCTTGTAATACATTTAATGTTTACCTTGAACAGAATTATTTCATTATAGTTTAGAAATAATATAAAATTTTAAAAATTGATAGTCCACCACAGTTACTTTTCATTATGACTACAAAAAGTTTTTGTTGACTTAGACAAGTTAGCGTACATAAAGTAATTAACATAGATAGTTCTTATAATATTGAATAATGTACTTTTTATTGTAATTATTATTGTTATTATTATTATTATTATTATTATTATTATTATTATTATTATTAATATTATTATTATTATTATTATTATTGTTATTATTATTATTATTATTATTATTATTATTATTGTTATTGTTATTATTATTATTATTATTATTATTATTATTATTATTATTATTATTATTATTATTATTATTATTATTATTAATAATTATTATTACTATTATTATTATTATTATTATTATTATTATTATTATTATTATTATTATTATTATTATTATTATTATTATTGTTGTTATTATTACTATTATTTATTTATTATTTATTATTATTATAAATTTATTATTAAATTTATATTTTTTCAGCACACCCAAATGTTAAAGTGTTTATTACGCACGGCGGGTTATCAAGTGTAACTGAATCTATTTACAATGCAGTTCCGATGATTGTGATACCAGTATTTGTTGATCAGTACAAAGACGCCAAACTGGTAGAATCAGCTGGTAATGGATTACATCTAGACTTTGACAACATCACAGAAGCGTCGATTACTTGGTCTGTAAATACGGTTATTTCAAATCCATCGTAAGTATACAAACTGTACAAAACAATTTAGCCGACTCTAACGAAACGATTATTTAAACATTTACTTTCAGGTTTATATTTTTAATAGTACGAGGTTTATCCGTAATGTAAGGCTTCCAAGGCGCTATAGTCGCTGCGAACGTTGATACACGGGATCCGGTGACCTTGCAGCTCGGTTCCTCCACTCCCATTCCCGATTCCGCGAGCGGTCTGCGACTCTCAGTCTTGGCTTGGTAGCCGTTAATTATGGAGTAGCTTATTCTGTCTCCCGCCAGGTGCTAATTACGCTTTGTGATTCGTTTTTTGTGTGCAAAAACACTGCGACAGTGGACCTTCATATCCAACTGTGTGAAGTCTACGGAGAAAAATGTATGAGCATACAACACGTGCAGAAATGATGCAGAGAATTCAAAGACGGACGTTCAAGATGAACAGCGTTCCGGACGGCCATCTGTTTCGGACGAAACAGGAATGGGTTTTGTTGTGCGAATTCATGAATCAACTATCAACAATCAATGCTGATCATTACTGTAGGTCGTTAAAGAACTTTCGCCACATGATTCAAAACAAGAGGAGAAGCATGCTCACGAAGGGAGTTTGTTTCCATCAAGACAACGCTCGTTCACACACCGCCCGAGTCGCACACCGATATCATCAACCAATTTGGATGGGATACTGTCACACATACGCCCTACAGCCCGGACTTAGCCCCAAGTGACTACCATCTCTTCCATAATTTGAATAAACACGTAGGTCGGACGCATTTCAGTACAAGAGAGGAGCTGAATGAAAACGTTTTAAGCTACCTTCGCGGCGCGGCGGGAGAGTTTTTCGACTCGAACAAACAAATGGGGAATACATAGCCTAAATATTATATTTTTCTACATTACTACAACATAAACTCAATCAAAATACATCTAATTATCTGATTATAACACGCAATACTTTATAATTATTTAATTTGGTTTTGTACAATGAACTGCTCAATTATAGGAACAAAATTATAGGAAAAATTATAGGAAAGATTATAGGAAAAATTATAGTTTAAGAAAAATTATAGGAACAAAATTTCAGGATAATAAGGTAGTATATATAAGAAATGAAGTTCTCTATAAGAAAATTGAAAACTGTCAGATACTATGAGAAAAAGGAGAATAAATTTTACGGCCATCTTCTTAGAATGAACTCTAATAGATTAACGAAACAAGTGTTTGATTTTTTCCATAATCGTAAAACAAAACCGAACTGGTTTAAAGAAATTGAAAAAGACCTAATAGAATTAAAAATTACAGAAAATTCACTGCTTGATCAAACTGCTAAGATAAGTACCAAGAACGAAAGAATAAGATTCCAAGATAAAACCAAAATAAGACCTAAACCTGTCATTTCGGAAGAAGAGAGGAAAAGAAGATCGGAAAGAATGAAGAGCTACTGGGAACAAAGAAAAGTACAGAGCGCAAGAAATGATTGATTCAGCGTACCCCAAAGAGGGTGAAACGAAAAGAAGAAGAACTGCTCAATATTGGTACCAGTCTGAACAAAGTTGTACTCGGCTTCGGGAGAGGTTGTTTATTATCTTCACGCCATCAATCCAAATTCAGATAATAAGGCTTTTCCGTGATGGTATAACGTTATTTCATGTTACGTTACATATCAGACTAAAAACATTTGTCTTAAATGTGACATTTCATGTGGCCAAGATTGGCGTTTGCCAAAGTCTGCTGAACAATCTAATTAACTAGAACAGTCTAGTAGTACCCGTATTTGCACTAAATAGCCTCCGACTGCATTTAATGTTAGAACGTAAAATGTAAATCCATAACGTATTAACTAAATACTCGGAAAAAAGTTTTCAGTATTTATTCTAAGATCTTGTTTTTATCTTTTTAAATCAATTATATTTCAGATTTTCATTTCTTTTTAGTTATGAAATATTAACTTTTTGTGTATAATTTTTTTATTTTGTGTTTTAGTAGTCTTGTTTTTTTTATTTTTAAGTAATTATTTTTATTTAGTCATTTTTAGTGATTTTTTTTATTTGAGCCATTTTGCCATTAAAAAAAACTGCAAAGAAGGCACCGCGAAGTCCTAGCGCTGATCTGTGTTTCTTCTTATGATCCTGTCCGTATATGGATGCGGCATACGCCGACTGGAGTTAGCATGTATGGGATTGAAAAATTTGTACTTCAATTTATATCAATAATTTGTAATTTTTATTTTTTGAACATTGTTCACTATTTACTTTAATTTGAAGATCTAGTGCCGTCAACGAGCCTGAACTTCGGACAAAGCCTATCGCTAGCTTATCTACCATTCCTTCCGATTTTCATAATTCCGATTTGGCTCAGTCTATTTTTGCATTCACAGTGTCATTTTTCCCAGCTCATTGCCCTGAATCAGTTGAAACTTTAGTGGTAACTCTAGGCCTATTGGATTCTAACTTAATGTTTTTCTATTGCTTTCCATTGTTGAATCTGAGTGATTTATGTTGTCCTTAGTAATTATCTTTTACAGTTCTCCATACATTATTTAAGAATGTATGAGTACATTAGTTATTTAAGAATTTATGATTTCATCCTAGCATAACGTTACTTATGCTGAAATTCATTCTGAAATTACTTACAAGTTTATCCTATTTATTTAACTTCCATTTTACCACATTGTGAGTGGTTTGGATGAAAGTTATGTAACTTTTTACACTATTGGTGAAGTGCGGCATCCAAAGAGCTAAGGTAAATCAAAATTGGATGAGCCGTTAAGAAGATATGATGGAACTTATATGTATGTAAGAAGTTAGGTATGTATGTATGTATACATCATGTAACGAACATACATACATACATTCGTACGTACGTACGTACATACATACATAGATTTTTTTGTGTTTAACGTCCGATTATTGTGCACACTTGGGCTAATGCAGACGATATATATATACATACATACATACATACATACATACATACATACATACATTCATACATACATACATACATACATACATACATACATACATACATACATACATACATATATATATATACATACATACATACATACATACATACATACATATATACATACATACATACATACATACATACATACATACATACATACATACATACATATATATATATATATATATATATATATATATATATATATATATATATATATATATATACATACATACATCCCAGACATGAAAAAAATAACACTCCTCTTTCGGCAGTCTTTTAAAAGGCTTTACTGAGCATTTTGAACTTTATATTGAAACAAAAGTTCTGTAAGTATTAAGTACCATTGTTGCGATTACTTTTTTAAATTGTGTGACTTTACAGATTCCGAGAAGCAGCGCAGAGACAGTCCAATATTCTGCGTGACAATCCGATGCAGCCGTTGGACAAAGCAATATTTTGGATTGAGTACGTTCTGCGCCACAAG
>CM040188.1:28334624-28342124 GCA_022606455.1 Callitettix versicolor
AACGATTCACTTCATGTATTTAAATCGGTCAAATTTCTTCCTAGTGTAGTGGTTATAACGTGCGTCTCACATGCGCAAAGGTCCTAGGTTGGATCACGGGTAGAAACACAGGAAATTGTAATTATAATTAGTTTAATATGAGACTTGCTACGCGCAAAATATACTGTTATATATCAATATACATGTTCATCGTATCACGCGTCCCGCAAAATCCAACATTACAACCAACCCTAAAACATGTTACATGTTAAAATGCCAAATCCAAAATCAGTACTACGCAACGTACTGTCTTAAAATATTGTATCATTCACAAAACTGTAAATACGAGGGTTGATCAAATATAAACGAGACTGATTTTTTTAAAAATTTATTGCTTACTTACAAATTATTCTTGATACAACTTATTTTTCTACATAGTCTCCCGCACGAGTAACACATTTTTCCCACCGGATTGGAAGTTTTTTAATTCCATCTTCGTAAAAAGTTCTCGGGCGTTAATTGAGCCATTGGAGCACGAAGGTCTCCACCGCAGAATCGTCTTCGAAACGCTGGCCTCCAAGCGCCTCTTTGAGTAGCCCAAACAGGTGATAGTCGCAGGGTGATAAGTCTGGACTGTATGGGGGATGTTTCATTGGTTCCCAGCCAATTTGATCGAGTTTAAGCCTCGTAGCGTTCGCCGAATGTGGTCGGGCATTATCGTGAAGAAGAATGACGTTTCTCGCCGGTTTAGATTTCCTTTTCCTACGAAAAGACTGTTTTGCGGCCTCTAAAACATCGCAATAATATTGTGCATTTATTGTGCGTCGTTGGTGGAGGAAATCGACGTGAAAGGCGCCTTGATTGTCGAAAAATACAGTGGCCATTACCTTCCCGGCCGACGATCGTGATTTGGCCTTCAGGTTTTCTACTGCTTCCCGTCCTTCGGCGAATTCCTTGTGCTAAGCAAAAACGCGAGCTCTTGACAGCGTCCTGTCCCCGTATTGAGCCGTCAATCTACGAAAGATTTCAGTCGGATTGACCCCCTCCTTGGCTAAAAACTTAATAATAATTCTCTGTTCCACGGAAACGTGCACTTCACTCTCACTCATTGTATAGTTTTATACTGAAGGGTCCGAACGGAAATGTTGCCCGTCTACGCCCGTCCCAAACCTCCCAGGCTACCTGAAACCCCACCCTTTAGAGTTCAATGTCCAACGGAAAAGTTTTTAGAAAATCAGTCTCGTTTATATTTGATCAACCCTCGTAATATGCTTTAATCGGCTAATTTGTTAGTTTTCAAATGAATGAAATTATCATTATTCTGTAAAATAATTAGCTTGATAACTATATAGGCTTATTAGCTGTGGTTTAATTTGCTCACAGAGACTACGGACTTATTCATGCAGCGGAAAAACAATTTTCTGCAAGACATGTACTTCACAGAAAAGTTCGTCAAGGCCAATTCACGAGCGACGTTATCGCACCCGGAAGTAAAGCAACTGATCCATTCTACAGAACACTTTGATTTGGTGTTCACCGAATCGATGCTTCTGCAAGAGAGTTACGTTGTATTGGGGCATAGGTTCAGTGCACCTGTCATCGAGCTATCCGGTTTTTGTCCGTCATATTTCCTGTACAATGCCATCGGTAATCCACAATCTTTCGCGACCACTTTATCCTATTTGTCTGTTTCTACTGATAAGATGGACTTCTTGGAAAGGTTGCGAAACACGCTAATGGGCGTGACTATGATGTTGTTTACAAGATATCGCAGTATACCAATAGAAGAGGCATTAATGGAAGAATTCTTACAGTATCCTGGCTGGGAGAGCAGACCACCTCTTTTAGATTTGATTTCCAATATCTCTCTGGTGTTGCAAAATACGCACGTGGCCACGCATTATCCCCATCCATACAACCCTAATGTAGTGGAAATAGGCGGGATTCAACTGCAGGAACCGGAGGAGTTGCCGCAGGTAAGGAAGTAAGGCAAGAATTCAGGTGGCAATCCTTTATTTTGTTATATTTTTCTTATTTTATACTATAACGTATGTAACTTGATATGTGTTCATTTCTACAGTAGTTGTGAAGTTAGACTTTTAGATTTTCTCTCTCTATTTGTTTCACCCAACTTTGGGGTACACTAAATCAATCACTTCTTAATGTTCTGTGCCTTCCTCGTAGCCCAGTATTGCCTCATACGCTGTGATCTTGCTCTTCTTTCTTCGTCAGAGATTTGGATCGTTCGCTTGGATTTGACTTTGCCTTGGAACCGTTGACATTATTATTGAGGAATGTCCTTGGTATAGTGTCAGTGATCTGCAGTTCTGTCATGTCTTTCTCCGTTTCTCTAAACCAAAGTGGTTTGGCTCTTCTACTGCGAAAGTAGTCAAATATTTTTTTGGTTAGTCTATTTTTGTCCATTCGGAGGATGTTCCCATAAAAATCAATTCTCCTTTTTCTCATTGTGTCTGATAGTGTTCCAATTTTTTGTTAAACAGTTTCATTACTGATGTGGAGTAATTTTAGATTTTAATATGGCGAAATAAATTATCAATAGAACCTTAAAAAAAGTATTAAAACTACTCTATCACCTGCAACAATAACAAATAAACGCTGGATGAAATTATTCCAATAACCTAACCCAACCTAATCAACGAATGCAAGAAGCACAAATTTGTCCTCATAAAGTATTGTATATTTTATATTTAACTTCATTTTTCTTTTATAGTATATTAATATTATTCATATTTCATTATTCATTCATTAATTATTATTATTATTATTATTATTATTATTATTATTATTATTATTATTATTATTATTATTATTATTATTATTATTATTATTATTATTATTATTATTATTATTATTATTATTATTATTATTATTATTATTATTATTATTATATTTATATTATTATTTATATCTTAGCGTTGTGTCATTAAAAACATTTAAATTATTACTCTATAAATAAATACGAGCTATTATTTATTTATTTTTTTTTGTGTTTAACGTCCGACTATTGTGCACACTTGGGCTAATGCAGACGATGGGATGATTTATAGCGTATGAAAATGCCAAACCCTGGCCGGGAAACGAACCCGGACCCTCGAGGTGAAAGCCCAGTACGCTATCAACTAGGCCACCGAGGCGGCTAGCTATTATTTAAAAAGAAAAAGGACATCACCAAACGGAAAAATCAACATACTAGACCAATGATATTGCTATAGTACTCAAGAACTCCCACTTATAAAGGAAATACTTTAGACCTATCCAATTTTTTATACGCTTTCTGCAGAAACACTTTACGATAAATTTACAATTCGTAAAACTTCTGTCATAACACATTATAATTAATTAAATTATTAAATTAATTAAGAAACTTCAAATTTCAATTGATCAACACAAAATATATAGTAAGTTGTTACATAAAATATTTATATTTTAATGTTTATATTTGCAGGACTTACAGACTTACCTTGATAACGCCAGAGAAGGAGTCGTTTACTTCAGTTTTGGCAGTATCTTAAGTAGTTCTTTGCTACCAGAGCCTGTTAGAAAAGCTTTTATATCAGCTCTTGGAAAACTTCCGTACAAAGTACTTTGGAAATGGGAAACGGAAATGACAAATACGCCTACAAATATAAAAATTTCAAAGTGGTTTCCCCAGAAAGATGTTTTAGGTAAATGATGAGAAATTTTAGTTTTAATTTTAAATAATTATCTTGTAATACATTTAATGTTTACCTTGAACAAAATTATTTCATTATAGTTTAGAAATAATATAAAATTTTAAAAATTGATAATCCACCACAGTTACTTTTCATTATGACTACAAAAAGTTTTTGTTGACTTAGACAAGTTAGCGTACATAAAGTAATTAACATAGATAGTTCTTATAATATTAAATAATGTACTTTTTATTGTAATTATTATTGTTATTATTAGTGTTATTATTATTATTACTATTACTATTATTATTATTGTTGTTGTTGTTGTTGTTGTTTTTATTATTATTATTATTATTATTATTATTATTGTTGTTGTTGTTGTTGTTGTTGTTGTTGTTGTTGTTGTTTTTGTTGTTGTTGTTATTATTATTATTATTATTATTACTACTACTATTACTATTATTATTGAGGAACTTCCATTCAAAAATGAGCAAATTTTGGAGTTGGCGTCTAGCTAAAACTTAAAGGTAATTAATTTTGCTTCTATCAAGGTAAATGCTGATTTTAGATATTTTACACATTCAATACGAATGAATTAATTAGAGGTAAACATACAGAAGTAAAAACGATTGTTTTAAAAATAATATTATTTATTTAATTCTGTTAACTCAATTCTCGTTAATTTAAAATGTTTTGGACTTTCTTAGAGTTGTGCCAGAAACTTATTTTAGAATTTATAAATTTATATTTTTTCAGCACACCCAAATGTTAAAGTGTTTATTACACACGGCGGGTTATCAAGTGTAACTGAATCTATTTACAATGCAGTTCCGATGATTGTGATACCAGTATTTGTTGATCAGTACAAAGACGCCAAACTGGTAGAATCAGCTGGTAATGGATTACATCTAGACTTTGAGAACATCACAGAAGCGTCGATTACTTGGTCTGTAAATACGGTTATTTCAAATCCATCGTAAGTATACAAGCTGTACAAAACAATTTAGCCGACTCTAACGAAACGATTATTTAAACATTTACTTTCAGGTTTATATTTTTAATAGTACGAGGGTTATCCGTAAAGTAAGGCTTCCAAGGCGCTATAGTCGCTGCGAACGTTGATGTACGGGATCCGGTGACCTTGCAGCTCGGTTCCTCCACTCCCATTCCCGATTCCGCGAGCGGTCTGCGACTCTCAGTCTTGGCTTGGTAGCCGTTAATTATGGAGTAGCTTATTCTGTCTCCCACCAGGTGCTAATTACGCTTTGTGATTCGTTTTTTGTGTGCAAAAAACACTGCGACGGTGGACCTTCATATCCAACTGTGTGAAGTCTACGGAGAAAAATGTATGAGCATACAATACGTGCAGAAATGATGCAGAGAATTCAAAGACGGACGTTCAAGATGAACAGCGTTCCGGACGGCCATCTGTTTCGGACGAAACAGGAATGGGTTTTGTTGTGCGAATTCATGGATCAACTATCAACAATCAATGCTGATCATTACTGTAGGTCGTTAAAGAACTTTCGCCACATGATTCAAAACAAGAGGAGAAGCATGCTCACGAAGGGAGTTTGTTTCCATCAAGACAACGCTCGTTCACACACCGCCCGAGTCGCACACCGATATCATCAACCAATTTGGATAGGATACTGTCACACATACGCCCTACAGCCCGGACTTAGCCCCAAGTGACTACCATCTCTTCCATAATTTGAATAAACACGTAGGTCGGACGCATTTCAGTACAAGAGAGGAGCTGAATGAAAACGTTTTAAGCTACCTTCGCGGCGCGGCGGGAGAGTTTTTCGACTCGAACATACAAATGGGGAATACATAGCCTAAACATTATATTTTTCTACATTACTACAACATAAACTCAATCAAAATACATCTAATTATCTGATTATCTGATTATAACACGCAATACTTTATAATTATTTAATTTGGTTTTGTACAATGAACTGCTCAATTATAGGAACAAAATTATAGGAAAAATTATAGGAAAGATTATAGGAAAAATTATAGTTTAAGAAAAATTATAGGAACAAAATTTCAGGATAATAAGGTAGTATATATAAGAAATGAAGTTCTCTATAAGAAAATTGAAAAACTGTCAGATACTATGAGAAAAAGGAGAATAAATTTTTACGGCCATCTTCTTAGAATGAACTCTAATAGATTAACGAAACAAGTGTTTGATTTTTTCCATAATCGTAAAACAAAACCGAACTGGTTTAAAGAAATTGAAAAAGACCTAATAGAATTAAAAATTACAGAAAATTCACTGCTTGACCAAACTGCTAAGATAAGTACCAAGAACGAAAGAATAAGATTCCAAGATAAAACCAAAATAAGACCTAAACCTGTCATTTCGGAAGAAGAGAGGAAAAGAAGATCGGAAAGAATGAAGAGCTACTGGGAACAAAGAAAAGTACAGCGCGCAAGAAATGATTGATTCAGCGCACCCCAAAGAGGGTGAAACGAAAAGAAGAAGAACTGCTCAATATTGGTACCAGTCTGAACAAAGTTGTACTCGGCTTCGGGAGAGGTTGTTTATTATCTTCACGCCATCAATCCAAATTCAGATAATAAGGCTTTTCCGTGATGGTATAACGTTATTTAATGTTACGTTACATATCAGACTAAAAACATTTGTCTTAAATGTGACATTTCATGTGGCCAAGATTGGCGTTTGCCAAAGTCTGCTGAACAATCTAATTAACTAGAACAGTCTAGTAGTTCCCGTATTTGCACTAAATAGCCTCCGACTGCATTTAATGTTAGAACGTAAAATGTAAATCCATAACGTATTAACTAAATACTCGGAAAAAAGTTTTCAGTATTTATTCTAAGATCTTGTTTTTATCTTTTTAAATCAATTATATTTCAGATTTTCATTTCTTTTAGTTATGAAATATTAACTTTTTGTGTATAATTTTTTTTATTTTGTGTTTTAGTAGTCTTGTTTTTTTATTTTTTAAGTAATTATTTTTATTTAGTCATTTTTAGTGATTTTTTTTATTTGAGCCATTTTGCCATTAAAAAAAAACTGCAAAGAAGGCACTGCGAAGTCCTAGCGCTGATCTGTGTTTCTTCTTATGATCCTGTCCGTATATGGATGCGGCATACGCCGACTGGAGTTAGCATGTATGGGATTGAAAAATTTGTACTTCAATTTATATCAATAATTTGTAATTTTTATTTTTTGAACATTGTTCACTATTTACTTTAATTTGAAGATCTAGTGCCGTCAACGAGCCTGAACTTCGGACAAAGCCTATCGCTAGCTTATCTACCATTCCTTCCGATTTTCATAATTCCGATTTGGCTCAGTCTATTTTTGCATTCACAGTGTCATTTTTCCCAGCTCATTGCCCTGAATCAGTTGAAACTTTAGTGGTAACTCTAGGCCTATTTGATTCTAACTTAATGTTTTTCTATTGCTTTCCATTGTTGAATCTGAGTGATTTATGTTGTCCTTAGTAATTATCTTTTACAGTTCTCCATACATTATTTAAGAATGTATGAGTACATTAGTTATTTAAGAATTTATGATTTCATCCTAGCATAACGTTACTTATGCTGAAATTCATTCTGAAATTACTTACAAGTTTATCCTATTTATTTAACTTCCATTTTACCACATTGGGAGTGGTTTGGATGAAAGTTATGTAACTTTTTACACTATTGGTGAAGTGCGACATCCAAAGAGCTAAGGTAAATCAAAATTGGATGAGCCGTTAAGAAGATATGATGGAACTTATATGTATGTAAGAAGTTAGGTATGTATGTATGTATACATCATGTAACGAACATACATACATACATACGTACGTACGTACGT
>CM040188.1:28344624-28367124 GCA_022606455.1 Callitettix versicolor
CTTACTTGAGTTGTCTCGTATTGGACAAAAAACTGTATTGTGAATATTTTTCTCTTTACACTTATATGCGTAACAATGATGGTTTTTAGTATTAAGAAAGGAAGGTCTTATAGGCTTCTTAATTTCACTATTTTATCTTCCTAGCTATTGGAATTATTTGTGTGGTGTTTTTTTTTGTTTTCTTGTGTGCTGTTGTTTTCACTGTCAGACATTTTGCAATTTAGTTTAGCACTTATGTTTTTTTTCAAATTAAAAATAGTATAACTTATACTTAGAATTAAAATGTATAATTATACACTTAAACTTGTTTATTGCACGTATCCAAATTCAGACGAAAAATCTTAGTGAAAAATTATAGTGTTTATTTTTAATTATGAACTGGTGTCTTTTAGTAAAACAATAATGAACATTTTTCTTATTTTTGTATTGCTATTTTTAGTGAAATTTTGAGTTTATATGTTATTAAACAATATGTTGGTCGGTGGAATAAGAATACAGGCCTATAATATTAGTCAAAACATAAGCTAACAATTTTATATAGGATTAACAAACTTGGGACACAAAAGTTTTCGGTAATCATTTGATGTATGTTGCAAGCTACGGTTTGATTTCCTCTGATACAGTATCATATAGTAACACCTGAGATGAGCTGGGATTCCTTATAATATCCTTATAATCTGGGAAAACAAGAATCCATATCCCCCCGGACTGATACGCAACGCTTGTATCGAAGCTGTTGCAATAATGTGCTGTATGTTGCAAGCTACGGTTTGATTTCCTCTGATACAGTATCATATAGTAACACCTGAGATGAGCTGGGATTCCTTATAATATCCTTATAATCTGGGAAAACAAGAATCCATATCCCCTCGGACTGATACGCAACGCTTGTATCGAAGCTCTTGCAATAATGTGCTGTATGTTTGTGTTTTTTGTTATTTATTAAGTAATTTTTGTTGAGCCACACTTAGGGATTCAGAGGGCCGAAAGGTGAGAGCTTCAGTTTAATATTTAGTGTACTTTAGTATAAACTCGTTTGATCAAAGGATTCAATTAATTTGTTTAGTAAAACGGTACAATGGTTAATTTGGTTCGATATGTTCAGCTCATTAAAAACTGGTTTTCTGCGATAATTAACTGTTACAAAAGCTTAACAGTGTTGTATCCAATAAGACTTATAAGCTAATGTGACGGATACAACTCTGGGATTGTTCAACGGTTTGGCTTTACAAGCCAGGCTATTCTACAACGGGATCCACACATTAAAATTATTCGTTCGAAATGACGGACATTCATACTTGTTATTTATCTTGTTACAACCTTTTGAAAAAAGTTTAAAATTTCGAAAGTTAAAAAAATTCTTTTGAAAATCTGATATCGTTGACGAATTCATCGAAAATTTGCAAAAATTAGGCAACATATTAAACTGTTAAATTAATTTAAAATAGAAAAATAAATCTGTAGCTCAAGCAAAGAAACGAACAAACATATTATATAGTGAAACAGCTTGTTCTAGTTTAACTGAACATTGTTTTGTATAATAAACTAACATCAAAATTTAAGAGACGTTCAAGTGGGTAATTAACAAAGTTAATAACAACATTGCAGGGATAATCGATCTCCATTCGCTAAGTGTGCAATACAATCATTTGAACACCTGATAATTTAAATTCTATCCTCTGTTAATGTATATTACCAAGTAGGAATAATTCATAATAAATGCATTAACGTAGTTGATAAATTTTTTTCGAATTAACTTAGGCTTCGGAATTTACAATTCATTAAATGAAACAAGTAAAACAAAAACATAAATAAATCATTCTGGCATGCACCTTTCTGAATTATTGCGGAAAAGTTTCAAAAAATCATTTCTTTTCGTTTAAATCTTATCCTTTTCTACAAATACTGATTAAAGGTTATAATCGGCATAAAATCGATACAAATTAGCATTTTAAAACTTTTAAATTACATTATAATAATCAGGAAAAAAAACACACCACAGTGAAATTAAATTTCTAATGTTCTAAAGTTCTTGTGAGTGTCATAGTGGTAGACGACATCCACCGTGAAACAGAACTGCTCATCTCGATAAGACTAGGCGTAATGAGTATATCATTATTTCATTAATTAGTGTGAGAAGGGGATTTTGAAAAATATATAAAAAACTGGCATAATAATATACAATAAATTTTTTCCATAATCGTAAAACAAAACCGAACTGGTTTAAAGAAATTGAAAAAGACCTAATAGAATTAAAAATTACAGAAGATTCATTGTTTGACCAAACTGCTAAGATAATTACCAAAGACGAAAGAATAAGATTCCAAGATAAAGCCAAAATAAGACCTAAACCTGTCATTTCGGAAGAGGAGAGGAAGAGAAGATCGGAAAGAATGAAGAGCTACTGGGAACAAAGAAAAGTACAGCGCGCAAGAAATGATTGATTCAGCGTACCCCAAAGAGGGTGAAACGAAAAAAAAAAATATACAATAAGTACTCCTAGTTTTTACAAATGTAATTTAAGCGTATAGCCTAATAATTTTCAGGAAGAAAAAAAATATATTTTAATTTGAACTAACATTTTAGAGTGTGTTCTATAAAAAACATTCGTAAATAATATGAGGCGAAAACTTCAAAAGAGTTAAAATGAAAAATTGTTTTAATGTATTTTCGCTTCCACTCTATTATTTCCAAAGTACTTCCGCCCTAACACCAATTTATTAACCAACTATCCTTTGTACCTTTTAAAACACAGCAATTCAATTTTAATTGTAGTATTTGATAAGCGTATACAGTATCTATCATATGCAAAAAGAAAGAACTATTAGAAACTTGGAACTGGAATTTATAGTGTGTATAACAAGTTAGCCGTATTGTTATTTAGTTTTTAATGCATGTTGGGTTAGGTTAGGTGGAATATATAGACAGTATGTGTTCTTCAAATGTAATATTATCTTTCGTTATTGTAATTTTAATATATATATATATATATATATATATATATATATATATATATATATATATATATATGTATATATATATATATACATGTTTATATAATTATGTGTGGATAAAAAACATTATGTAATACTTAGCTGCGGGTTTACTAGTGCTAGTTTAGTAGTTATATTATTACGTGAATACCTCAGAACTGGATTTTATTGTGTTTATTATTATAACACCATAACTGATAACAAAGTATCAGTTAGGCGTATTTATTATTATTGTTGTTGTTGTTGATGTTGTTGTTATTATTATTTTATCACTATTTTTGTTATTATTATTATTATTTAACGTTATTATTATTATTGGAACCGCCTCGGTGGCCTAGTTGATAGCGTACTGGTCTTTCACCCCGAGGACCCGGGTTCGATTCCCGGTCAGGGCTTGGCATTTTCATACGCTATAAATCATCCCATCGTCTGCATTAGCCAAAGTGTGCACAATAGTCGGACGTTAAAAAAAAAAAAAAATTATTATTAGTTTATAATGCATGTTAGGTTAGGTGGGAGAGGATGACAGCTACCGCTTCCTCGCGGTAGCTGTGTATGAAACGTATTGAAAATATAAAAATGTACGTCAGAATTATATGCGAATACTTTATTTTTTTGTATAATATTTAACAAAGATTTGAAAAAAATTACGACTTATACAACGTCCTCGGGGATTTTGTGTTCACTATCACTTTCGTCTGGACATTCAACGGAATATCTATCAACAGAATACCTACAACAAACTTCATGATACCCCATTCTTATATACATAGGGTACACAAATCTTTGTACTAGCGAGCGGTGCCGGATGTTGTTTAATGCCAATACCTATAACCAGAATACCTACCACAAACTTCATGATCTCCCATTCTTATATACATAGGGTACACAAATCTGTGTACTAGCGAGCGGTGCCGGATGTTGTTTAATGCCAATACCTATCACCAGAATACCGACGACAAACTTCATGATCCCCCATTCTTATATACATAGGGTACACAAATCTGTGTACTAGCGTGCGGTGCCGGATGTTGTTTAATGCCAATACCTATCACCAGAATACCTACCACAAACTTCATGATCCCCCCTTCTTATATACATAGGGTACACAAATCTGTGTACTAGCGAGCGGTGCCGGATGTTGTTTAATGCCAATACCTATCACCAGAACACCTAACACTGCCTTCATGATCCCCCATTCTTATATACATAGGGTACACAAATCTGTGTACTAGCGAGCGGTGCCGGATGTTGTTTAATGCCAATACCTATCACCAGAATACCTACCACAAACTTCATGATCCCCCATTCTTATATACATAGGGTACACAAATCTTTGTACTAGCGAGCGGTGCCGAATGTTGTTTAATGCCAATACCTATCACCAGAACACCTACCACTGCCTTCATGATCCCCCATTCTTATATACATAGCGTACACAAATCTGTGTACTAGCGAGCGGTGCCGGATGTTGTTTAATGCCAATACCTATCACCAGAACACCTACCACAAACTTCATGATCCCCCATTATTGTATATATAGGGTACACAAATCTGTGTACTAGCGAGCGGTGCCGGATGTTGTTTAATGTCAATACCTATCACCAGAATACCTACCACAGCCTTCATGATCCCCCATTATTGTATACATAGGGTACACAAATCTGTGTACTAGCGAGCGGTGCCGGATGTTGTTTAATGCCAATACCTATCACCAGAACACCTACCACTGCCTTCATGATCCCCCATTCTTATATACATAGGGTACACAAATCTGTGTACTAGCGAACGGTGCCGGATGTTGTTTAATGTCAATACCTATCACCAGAATACCTACCACAAACTTCATGATCCCCCATTCTTATATACATAGGGTACACAAATCTGTGTACTAGCGAGCGGTGCCGGATGTTGTTTAATGTCAATACCTATCACCAGAATACCTACCACAAACTTCATGATCTCCCATTCTTATATACATAGGGTACACAAATCTGTGTACTAGCGAGCGGTGCCGGATTTTTGTTTAATGTCAATACCTATTACCAGAATACCTACCACTGCCTTCATGATCCCCCATTCTTATATACATAGGGTACACAAATCTGTGTACTAGCGAGCGGTGCCGGATGTTGTTTAATGTCAATACCTATCACCAGAACACCTACCACAAACTTCATGATCCCCCATTCTTATATACATAGGGTACACAAATCTGTGTACTAGCGAGTGGTGCCGGATGTTGTTTAATGCCAATACCTATCACCAGAACACCTACCACAAACTTCATGATCCCCCATTCTTATATACATAGGGTACACAAATCTGTGTACTAGAGAGCGGTGCCGGATGTTGTTTAATGCCAATACCTATCACCAGAACACCTACCACAAACTTCATGATCCCCCATTATTGTATATATAGGGTACACAAATCTGTGTACTAGCGAGCGGTGCCGGATGTTGTTTAATGCCAATACCAATCACCAGAATACCTACCACAAACTTCATGATCCCCCATTCTTATATACATAGGATACACAAATCTGTGTACTAGCGAGCGGTGCCGGATGTTGTTTAATGCCAATACCTATCACCAGAACACCTACCACTGCCTTCATGATCCCCCATTCTTATATACATAGGGTACACAAATCTGTGTACTAGCGAGCGGTGCCGGATGTTGTTTAATGCCAATACCTATCACCAGAATACCTACCACAGCCTTCATGATCCCCCATTCTTATACACATAGGATACACAAATCTGTGTACTAGCGAGCGGTGCCGGAAGTTGTTTAATGCCAATACCTATCACCAGAACACCTACTACTGCCGTCATGATCCCCCATTCTTATATACATAGGGTACACAAATCTGTGTACTAGCGAGCGGTGCCGGATGTTGTTTAATGCCAATACCTATCACCAGAACACCTACCACTGCCTTCATGATCCCCCATTCTTATATACATAGGGTACACAAATCTGTGTACTAGCGAGCGGTGCCGGATGTTGTTTAATGCCAATACCTATCACCAGAACACCTACCACAAACTTCATGATCCCCCATTCTTATATACATAGGATACACAAATCTGTGTACTAGCGAGCGTTGCCGGATGTTGTTTAATGTCAATACCTATCACCAGAACACCTACCACAAACTTCATGATCCCCAATTCTTGTATACATAGGGTACACAAATCTGTGTACTAGCAAGCGGTGCCGGATGTTGTTTAATGCCAATACCTATCACCAGAACACCTACCACTCCCTTCATGATCCCCCATTCTTATATACATAGGGTACACAAATCTGTGTACTAGCGAGCGGTGCCGGAAGTTGTTTAATGCCAATACCTATCACCAGAACACCTACCACTGCCGTCATGATCCCCCATTCTTATATACATAGGGTACACAAATCTGTGTACTAGCGAGCGGTGCCGGATGTTGTTTAATGCCAATACCTATCACCAGAACACCTACCACTGCCTTCATGATCCCCCATTCTTATATACATAGGGTACACAAATCTGTGTACTAGCGAGCGGTGCCGGATGTTGTTTAATGCCAATACCTATCACCAGAACACCTACCACAAACTTCATGATCCCCCATTCTTATATACATAGGATACACAAATCTGTGTACTAGCGAGCGTTGCCGGATGTTGTTTAATGTCAATACCTATCACCAGAACACCTACCACAAACTTCATGATCCCCAATTCTTGTATACATAGGGTACACAAATCTGTGTACTAGCAAGCGGTGCCGGATGTTGTTTAATGCCAATACCTATCACCAGAACACCTACCACTCCCTTCATGATCCCCCATTCTTATATACATAGGGTACACAAATCTGTGTACTAGCGAGCGGTGCCGGATGTTGTTTAATGCCAATACCTATCACCAGAACACCTAACACAAACTTCATGATCCCCCATTCTTATATACATAGGGTACACAAATCTGTGTACTAGCGAGCGGTGCCGGAAGTTGTTTAATGCTAATACCTATCACCAGAACACCTACCACTGCCTTCATGATCCCCCATTCTTATATACATAGGGTATACAAATCTGTGTACTAGCGAGCGGTGCCGGATGTTGTTTAATGCCAATACCTATCACCAGAACACCTACCACTGCCTTCATGATCCCCCATTCTTATATACATAGGGTACACAAATCTGTGTACTAGCGAGCGGTGCCGGAAGTTGTTTAATGCTAATACCTATCACCAGAACACCTACCACTGCCTTCATGATCCCCCATTCTTATATACATAGGGTATACAAATCTGTGTACTAGCGAGCGGTGCCGGATGTTGTTTAATGCCAATACCTATCACCAGAACACCTACCACTGCCTTCATGATCCCCCATTCTTATATACATAGGGTACACAAATCTGTGTACTAGCGAGCGGTGCCGGAAGTTGTTTAATGCCAATACTTATCACCAGAACACCTACCACTGCCTTCATGATCCCCCATTCTTATATACATAGGGTACACAAATCTGTGTACTAGCGAGCGGTGCCGGATGTTGTTTAATGCCAATACCTATCACCAGAACACCTACCACAAACTTCATGATCCCCCATTCTTATATACATAGGGTACACAAATCTGTGTACTAGAGAGCGGTGCCGGATGTTGTTTAATGCCAATACCTATTACCAGAACACCTACCACAAACTTCATGATCCCCCATTATTGTATATATAGGGTACACAAATCTGTGTACTAGCGAGCGGTGCCGGATGTTGTTTAATGCCAATACCTATCACCAGAATACCTACCACAAACTTCATGATCCCCCATTCTTATATACATAGGATACACAAATCTGTGTACTAGCGAGCGGTGCCGGATATTGTTTAATGCCAATACCTATCACCAGAACACCTACCACAAACTTCATGATCCCCCATTCTTATATACATAGGGTACACAAATCTGTGTACTAGCGAGCGGTGCCGGATGTTGTTTAATGCCAATACCTATCACCAGAACACCTACCACTGCCTTCATGATCCCCCATTCTTATATACATAGGGTACACAAAGCTGTGTACTAGCGAGCGGTGCCGAATGTTGTTTAATGCCAATATCTATCACCAGAACACCTACCACTGCCTTCATGATCCCCCATTCTTATATACATAGGGTACACAAATCTGTGTACTAGCGAGCGGTGCCGGATGTTGTTTAATGCCAATACCTATCACCAGAACACCTACCACAAACTTCATGATCCCCCATTCTTATATACATAGGATACACAAATCTGTGTACTAGCGAGCGTTGCCGGATGTTGTTTAATGTCAATACCTATCACCAGAACACCTACCACAAACTTCATGATCCCCCATTCTTATATACATAGGGTACACAAATCTGTGTATTAGCGAGCGGTGCCGGATGTTGTTTAATGCCAATACCTATCACCAGAACACCTACCACAAACTTCATGATCCCCCATTCTTATATACATAGGGTACACAAATCTGTGTACTAGCGAGCGGTGCCGGAAGTTGTTTAATGTCAATACCTATCACCAGAACACCTACCACTGCCTTCATGATCCCCCATTCTTATATACATAGGGTATACAAATCTGTGTACTAGCGAGCGGTGCCGGATGTTGTTTAATGCCAATACCTATCACCAGAACACCTACCACTGCCTTCATGATCCCCCATTCTTATATACATAGGGTACACAAATCTGTGTACTAGCGAGCGGTGCCGGAAGTTGTTTAATGCCAATACCTATCACCAGAACACCTACCACTGCCTTTATGATCCCCCATTCTTATATACATAGGGTACACAAATCTGTGTACTAGCGAGCGGTGCCGGATGTTGTTTAATGCCAATACCTATCACCAGAACACCTACGACTGCCTTCATGATCCCCCATTCTTATATACATAGGGTACACAAATCTGTGTACTAGTGAGCGGTGCCGGATGTTGTTTAATGCCAATACCTATCACCAGAACACCTACCACAAACTTCATGATCCCCCATTCTTATATACATAGGATACACAAATCTGTGTACTAGCGAGCGGTGCCGGATGTTGTTTAATGTCAATACCTATCACCAGAACACCTACCACTGCCTTCATGATCCCCCATTCTTGTATACATAGGGTACACAAATCTGTGTACTAGCGAGCGGTGCCGGATGTTGTTTAATGCCAATACCTATCACCAGAACACCTACCACTGCCTTCATGATCCCCCATTCTTATATACATAGGGTACACAAATCTGTGTACTAGCGAGCGGTGCCGGATGTTGTTTAATGCCAATTCCTATCACCAGAACACCTACCACAAACTTCATGATCCCCCATTCTTATATACATAGGGTACACAAATCTGTGTACTAGCGAGCGGTGCCGGAAGTTGTTTAATGCCAATACCTATCACCAGAACACCTACCACTGCCTTCATGATCCCCCATTCTTATATACATAGGGTATACAAATCTGTGTACTAGCGAGCGGTGCCGGATGTTGTTTAATGCCAATACCTATCACCAGAACACCTACCACTGCCTTCATGATCCCCCATTCTTATATACATAGGGTACACAAATCTGTGTACTAGCGAGCGGTGCCGGATGTTGTTTAATTCCAATACCTATCACCAGAATACCTACCACAGCCTTCATAATCCCCCATTCTTAAATACATAAAGTACACAAATCTGTGTTCTAGCGAGCTGTGCCGGATGTTGTTTAATGCCAATACCTTTCACCGGAATACCTACCACTGCCTTCATGATCCCCCATTCTTAAATATATATATTCGAATAGAACGTAGGTTGTAGGGATGTCCAAACTGTTCCTTGTTTAACAAATCACGATCCAGTCCAATTCAAACTGCTAGTTTCCGTTTGGCAAAGCAGTTTGTTTTTCGTAAATAGAATAACACTTTGGAGTTTTCTTACCCATCTCTAATAACCAGGTAGTTATATGAAGGATGTAGGAGGATTTGTTTTTTGCCGTGATGAGTGGAAGGTGATAACGAAGAGGTCCAATACCGTGAAAAAGGTTTAAAAACATGTAGCAAAATTAAAATAAACTATATTTGTGTATACGACATCTCTTTTTTCCATTCCTCATCATTCAAATATTCGAATGTAATAAATCATTCGAAATAATAGAAGTAAAATACATACTAAAGATTTATTGACAATAATTAGTAATTGTGAAACATAACCAAGCTTTTTTTTAATCGGGTTGTCTAAAATTCGTTTATTAATTTCTTTATAAAACAAATGCTTCTTAAAATAGTTCACAATAACATTTACACACAAAATTTTAATTTCTGATAGAATCAATCTTTACTTATTTGATTAGATTCCATTTTTAAGTCACTAACGTCCACTTCTTTCAAATATCTCACTAAATAGCTTTTTATTACGGAATCATCTTTCGTTGAGTCACTTGGTACGTTTGCTAATAAATAACACACAACTTATATCTAGATACCCTGAAAGTAGTTATAGGCGGGTGACGTTCTCGGAGAACACAAATGGAAATAATTGGAAATACAGGTTGCCATTTGTAATTCCTCCAAAGGGTCTGGCAGGTAAAGGTGACGTTCTCGGAGAACACAAATGGAAATAATTGGAAATACAGGTTGCCATCTGTAATATCCCCTTCCTTGTAGGCTCCTATATAACCAAAGGGTCTGGCAGGTAAAGGTGACGTTCTCGGAGAACACAAATGGAAATAATTGGAAATACAGGTTGCCATCTGTAATATCCGTAGGCTCCTGTTAAAAAGGGTCTGGCAGGTAAAGGTGACGTTGCAGCAAATTAGTTCATTCGAAAATAGACCACTTTGTGTTCTTGGTGTTTCCCGAAATCAAAGTTTTCGAAATTATGTTTTATTCCGTCAAAAAAGTTTTGAATGTATTCATATTTTTGTAGTAAAGTGTTCCATTTGTTAATATTGAGAGATATCTCATTGTTCGAGTCTGATTTTCGTATTTGCAATCTTGGTTCACACATGTTTTCAATGTTTAAACCAAATGTATTAGATTTAGTTTGACTCTTATTCAAAGAATAACAAGTATTTAAAAGTAGAGGTGACAAACATCTGTTTGTTAGTTTCTTTTCGGTGATATTAGGAGTTCCTACTTTTTCTACTTCTCCCGAAAGTAAATTTTTATTACACTTGCATACAGTGTAAATTTACACATCAACTATTTACACAGTAAGTAAATAAAATACTTGCTTCTTTCGTACGTACACGTCTTTTAAAACTCTCCATTGTATTCGAAACTGAGAATGAGTCTTTGTGTGAATGAGTTCCTGAGGTAAAATAATGTCAACGCGCATGCGTGAACTCTTATCTTTGACTGCAACAATGCAGAATCATACTCGACCACATGTTGTTATTTCCAAATATTTTGTTAAGCAAACAGTAAATTTCTAAATCGTTGTCATAAGTATTGTATGAAAATAGAGATAAAAATCTTCAAGCGACACTCCAAAGGATTCGAAGTACAAAAATATAACGCAATACTGACCGCACACTGTAGACGTTAATCCTTGTAATTGCGTTGAATTTATTTTTATGAGGGCAAAATGTGATGATGGTGTCGGTATTTTCCATAACTATCAGTTCCAACTCCCTGTTGCTGTTAATAAAAACCGCCACCCAATGGCGTCCAGGCTTAGTATGAAGGTCTGTGTTTACAACGATACAACTAGGTATCTCAACAGTCACCTGAAACTGATCCGTACAAGTAGGTGTGCTAGACAATTGTGGATTTGATCCACATTCATCTTGGTGAAGCCAATTATTCAACACATTGATATTACTTAAAGCGCACGCAAATCGCCTGCCCTTATTATAGTAAAAACAACGGCGTTAGAATTTAACACTTTAAGTGATGGGTATTCCAAATCTTCTAAATTTATAACTCTTATACCTAACAAGTTCTCAAGAAACAAACACTTTTCTTTACCCTTTGCGTAGACAATAGAAATGTCTTGGCATACTAATTTTAAATCTTTTATAAACAATCCGTAACTTATTGAACTGTCGTCTCATTTTATGCCGTGATCATTGTAAGTCAACCAACTACATTCCTTTTTTTATATTTTTCGTTAAATTAGACAATTCGTAAGGCGGACCAACGATCCTGGGCTGTTAACAGAAATAAATGCAAACTCTTTCATCACGTAACATACCGAGTTGTCCCGAAAGCCTTGAAAATCCGTAACTGCACCCATATTTTAGTCTAACCACTTACACTTTCCCTGCTTACAGTTAAATGTATGAAAGAAAGCACTCTTTCCTTATATATCGTATCTAACTTCCAAAGTACAAGATAAGGTTTCTATTCTTATCAATTTCAGTCACTTGTCACTCCGTATACGATACAGTTTATTGTTTCGGTTAGTGCTTCTTCAAATCTTAAATTGATTTTTAAACTTCCGTGACATATTAAATTCTAGTGTGACATTGTGTTTGCCGGTAAGTCGTGTGTGTGTGTGTGTGTGTGTGTGTGTGTGTGTGTGTGTGTGTGTGTGTGTGTGTGTGTGTGTGTGTGTGTGTGTGTGTGTGTGTGTGTGTGTGTGTGTGCGCGTGTGTATGTGTGTTTGCCGGTAAGTCGTGCGCGTGTGTGTGTGTGTGTGTGTGTGTGTGCGCGTGTGTGTGTGTGTGTGCCGTGTGTGTGTGTGTGTGTGTGTGTGTGTGTGTGTGTGTGTGTGTGTGTGTGTGTGTGTGTGTGTGTGTGTGTGTGTGTGTGTGTGTGTGTGTGTGTGTGTGTGTGTGTGTGTGTGATGTGTGAGTGAGTGCGTGCGTGTGTGTTTGCCGGTAAATTGTGTGTGTGTGTGTGTGTGCGTGTGTGTTTGCGCGCGCACGTGTGTTTTATCACGCTTAAGTTCGCGGTTTTGATGCAACCTTAACACAAACGTCGGTTACTGTAGTAGGTTGGACTTGTTCTTTAATCGACAAATAGTTTTTTAATTCTTTTAAAATTCAAAGAATTTTTTTGTCTTGTTTTTTATTAAATTTTTTAGAATCAGCGTTAAGATTTGCATACATTAGTATTTTTAAATTTTAAAATACGTTAAGATTAAGAAAATGTCAGCTATGTAGAATCAGCGTTAAAGTCTGCATACATTAGCATTTCACTTTCTTTTTTCGAAATAAGTTGAAATTAATAACTCTCGTTTTCCTTTTTGTGGAATCAGCTTTAACATCTGCATAAATTAGCATTTTAAAATGTCAAAATAAGTAGAAATTAATAAATTTTCAGTTTTACGAAGTCAGCGTTAACATCTGCATAAATTACCATTTTGCTTTTTCAAATGCATTGAAATTTAAGAAATTTCTTTTTCACCTTTGGTGGAATCAGCGTTACGATTTGCATAAATTAGCATTTTTACATTTTAAAATACGTTGTAATTAAGGAAGCGGAAGGTCCGGCTACAACACAGATAAATTGATGTTTAATCAGAGGTTCATTGTTTCAAATGGCTAACTCAACAGTATTTAATTTAATACACATCTTCAATTAATTTTTAACAAATAGTTTTTTTGCTATTCGTTTACGGTTCACACTTCTGGCGTATAAACAGTAAGTCGTTCATTATATAATCGGCGACAGCATCCTCTTCTCTGGCGTCGGGTCAAGGTCTGAAATGTCCCCGACTCCGGCATTCACGCACGCGCCCACACCGCAGGCGCGCATCGGTGACAGCATTTTTTTATCTCGGATAGGGTCTAAAATGTCTCCAACTCCAGCATTCACAATGTGCATTATATAATCGGCGACAGCATCCTCTTATCTAACGACAGGTCAGAGTCCGAAATGTCCCCAACTCCGGCATTCACGCACGCGCCCACACAGCAGGCGCGCAATGGTGACAGCACCTCTTATCTCGGGTCATGTCTAAAATATCCGACATTCATGCAGTACATTATGTAATCGGCGACAGCATCCTCTTACCTGACAACAAGTCAGGGTCCGAAATGTCCCCAACTCCGGCATTCACGCACGCGCACACACCGCACGAGCGTATTATATATGTAATTATATTATACCTTTGTTTACTCATAATATATGTAGCCATTATCTTTGTTTACATTGTTAGATTTAACGTATACCATTGTTTACATTTTTAAATTGGCACCTACCTTTTGTTTACATTGGTAAATTGGCGCCTATCTTTGTTTACATTTGTTATCAAATGGACTTTGTTTACATTGTTAGGTTGGCGCCAGTATTTGTTTACTTTGGTAGATTGGCGCCTATCTTTGTTTACATTTCTTATCACGTGACCTTTGACACTCTGACCATCCTCCGGTCACGCTACTCACAAGCAATAGGAAAAAAAATGGAAAATCTGTTATCAGATTTTAATAAAATTTTAGTAATATATGTTGGGTCTGTATATAACTTGGTCATAAATAACCACAATTTTATGAATCATTTTCAGAAAATAAATCTATTTTTAGTTTAATTTAATTCGGTAGTTTCAATTGAAATAATTAAATTTGCAAACAAATTGTACATTTTTAAAGCTTTTGTTTATATTATTATTATTTGTCTTCTTCTTCTTATTATTATTATTATTTTAAAATTAAATTAAACAAAATAATGTACATTTGGGGAATAAAATTTCTTGCTTTAGTTCCCCCCGCACCTACACTTGCTTTTCATTCCTTCTTTGCAATAAATAATGGAAGCAGACTGCCGAGTTCACATTAATGTCAAAGGTAAAAAACCCATCTGAACCTTTTATTCAATAACATAGGAAACAACTTAGCTCGAATGGACTTAAGTTTCTTTAAGTAAAAGTACTTTTTCTTAAGAAGTGGATATATTTGTGTTGGCTTCTTTTTACTTAACAATTTCAAAAAAAACTTAATTTCATGCTATTTTGGGAACATTAAAAATATATATTTTAAATTTTGATTATCGAAACATTAAGTTATATATTTTGCAGTAGATTAATTATTGAAAGCACGTCAAACCAAGAACACTTTTAAGTTTGCATGTACGAATAATATCTGTTTTTGGATTGTGTTAATTTTTTTACTGTCAAATTTAATAATATTAACTATGGAAATACATCTATTCTATAAAAATACTTATAACTTTTCTTCTAGAGTCGACGAGTGTCATTAAATACTTCATGAATGAAGTTCATTCTTGATCAATTATGAAGACAAAAGCGTATGCATTGCTTTTGCTGCATGTAAAATATACCTATTCTAAGTTTTTGTCAGTGAAAAAAATTTTTGACAACAAATAAAATAGTTAGTATTGGTTATGGAAGTAGTTGAATAATAATTTTTAAAATTATTATTTGTTTCAGTATGTTTACCTTGATTTTTTGAAAACTTTAGTTTTAACTTTCGCGTTAATTTTACCCAAATTGCTCTTTACCAATACTCTAGCAACAGTTTTAGAGTAACTGTTATCCCAAAGGTATGCATATTTTTAAATTTACCAAATATTTCCAAACAATACCAATTAAGGAGCTTAGTTTCTAGTCTATACGAACTGCGCTGCGGTATTCATTGCATTTGGATTATGTATTACCACCACTTGAAACGCACTCTCATGTTGATATACAAAATTGTGAACAACGATTATATGTGTACACCTATCAGAAAAAGGCAATACAACATTTGAGCTAGCGTATAAATCAGAAAATGCGCGAATAAAAAATGTGCATATCTAAATTAAAATTTTATTGCTACACTATTTGATATAAAGGGTTTTTTTAATAAAAAAAAATTCAGTACAGAAAATACAAAATTGGAATACTGCAACTTTTAAATACATGGAATACCTAAATATTTGGATGCACTTTTCTTAATATTGAAAACATAGAGATTTAATCAATAATAATTTCCATAAAATTACGTCACAAAATAACACGTGCTTACAAAAGTTTCAGAACAAGTTTCTTTTACTTTAAGGAGTAAAAGTCTCAAACAGCATTTTTCTTGAGTTATGTTTAAATAAAGTTTATATTTATTTATATTTGCTGTTACTTGCGGTTACGCTGTTTTGGATTTACTGATAAGGTTAGACTTGTATTAGAATCAGAATACCCCAAAGTTCATAAAATCAAAACGCTGATGCAATTTTGACTTGAATATTTTTGTTTGTCAAGTAACCAAAGTTATAGTTTCTGAATGAGCCACAGATCATCTATACCATAGGTCATCGACACAGTTAATACGACTCCCAGTTTGGGCCAATCACAATATTCATTTAGTCTGACCAATGAGTAACATCTTCCGGACTGTGCGTCCTTCCGTCCGGCTGGACCATCAGTCAATTGTTCTGTTTATATGTTTAGAAATATCACACAATAATTTTTGGTTCTTCTGATCGCATTATCACTTCAATTTATTCATTTTCGGTAGATAAGGAGATTCAACGCAATTCTTATCTGTGTACTTTGATGTTCTGTCTTAGTGAGCATCTTGACCCGAAAGTCCATATGAACACACTCATTAGCCGATAGTTTTAAAAATTTGGTAGGAAAATACCTTGTATAAAGCCAGGTAAACGTATATATAATTTTTTCAGTATAATTATGTCTTGCGATGACGGGCTCTTATACAAGGTTAGGAGTGTAGTTTCTTCTTATTTTCTGTAATACCGGCTGAACAGTAAAACCTATCGTAATTTTGACTGCTTTAATGAGAAAGAGTATAACATGTCCAATAAACAGTTACAGGTTATTTGGCGGAAATGTTACTAGCGCTGTCGTGGAGCGCCTGTGTATATTAATTAATAATATACTGTAATATCTACCGTTTTATTACTAGGAGAGAATAAAACAGTTTTATTACTAGGAGAGAAGAAAAGTAGCTGTCAGTTTCAAAGTTTACATAAATTATGAGCATGGTAATTTTTATCTTGTTCAAACACAAAAAAGTCTTGTAATATGTCATGTCAAGTCTTGGTTTTGACGGCCAATTAGAAAGAAGCCATTACGTTAGTTTAGTGTTTTGAGTTCTATGCGGTATGTCTAAGGTAATTATATTTTTTTGTGGCGATTTTGTAATATTTTTTTAATTTATCAATTGGGCAATGTAAATTTAATCACAATTAAAATAAAATATATACAGGGTGATCCGTAATTGTAGTAATTACGGTATACAGATTTTCATAATAGAAGCGAAAATCTAATTTTATTATTTATTATCTAAATTGAAAATATGGTTTAATTATAATATTTAATGTTAAACTCTAAAAAAAAATAGCATTTTAAATTACACGGGAAATACGGAATGAATCCTGATCACTATAAATATTTATTTTATAATTTAAAATTTAAAAAATAATTATAAATACTTATTTATACAGATATTAACTCTAATTACTACAATGAAATTCATATTACAAAAAAGCAACTTAAAAAATTATGAATTTGAAGATTAGGGATAGCAGTCATTTTAAATTGTTCGTGGATTTTGCTGGTTAATCAGCTTGTTTTCCAAGCCTAATTTTGTGATCGATTTTTGTAAGGAGTTTAAATAAAAGCATATCTCAGTTTTATATAGAGGCTACATATACGAGGGTGGTCTGAAACGATTCCGACCTAACAAAATACAAGACATTTTTTCAGATTTTTTTAAAATTTTTTAACATAGTCTCCTTGTACCTCTATACACTTCTACCAGCGATGCTCCCATCTCTGTAACCGGTCCAAATAGTACTCGGCGTTTTTCTCTGCAAAATAATTGTTCACGTAGGTGATTGCCTCTTCATTTGACGAAAATTTCTGTCCCCCGAGCTCAATTTTTAGATGAGGGAACAAAAAGAAGTCGCTTGGGGCTAGATCTGGTGAGTAAGGTGGATGGTCAAGCAGTTCAAACCTTAATTCGTGGATTTTCGCGATGGCAACCGCTGAGGTGCGAGACGGTGCGTTTTCTTGGTAAAACAGAATTTTCTTTTTCTGCAAATGTGGCCGTTTTTCCGCAATTTCTGACTTCAGCTTGTCAAGTAATGATGCGTAGTATGCTACTGTAAGAGTTTTTCCTTTTTGAAGATAGTCGATTAAAATAACTCCATGACTATCCCAAAAAACAGTCGCCATCACTTTCCCAGCCGAAAAACAGTTTTTGCTTTTTTGAGCCGTTTCCCTTTGCAGTCCACTGTTTGGACTGTATTTTTGTTTCGGGCGTATAATGATGTGTATCCAAGTTTCATCTACAGTAATTAATCGACGCCAAAACTGGGATTTATTGGGCCTAAACTGCGCCAACAGAGCTTTGGAAATGTTCATTCGAACACGTTTTTGATCTAACGTGAGCAAACGCGGCACCCAACGCGCGGACAGCTTTCTCATGTCTAAATGTTGATTTAATATGTGACAAACACGTTCTTTTGACGTGTTCATAACGTCTGCTATCTCTCTCACTTTAATGCGGCGGTCATCTAGCACTATTTGGTGAACTTTGGCGATGTTTTCGTCGGTAGTTGCAGTTTTTGGACGTCCCGAACGTTCATCGTCTCCCAAGCTCTTTCGGCCACGTTTAAATTCAGCTGTCCAAAATTTCACTGTGGTAAATGATGGTGAAGAGTCCCCATACACAGAATCCAACTCATCTTTGATTTGCGTAGGTGTATTGCCTTTCAAAAAGAAAATATTTAATGACAGCTCGATACTCGAGTTTGTCCATTTTCATAAAAATACTCACATCAACTCACTCAAACGACTGTTACGTAACAACTGCGCGTCCAAAACGGCTGAAACTTTGGTGAGTAACTGTCAACAGATGAACAACGAAATTCGAGTGATGCCACCGACGAGTGCTGCTATCTACATGTTGATTTCGGAAACTTATCTTACCACCCTCGTATATATACAGTAATTTTAATATCTCAAAAAGTGATTTATATATCAGAATCGGTGCTCATTTCATAATCCCGAGTCTGGTATTTTCCAGTGGAAATTCACTAAAATGTACTTCATATCTTTGATATACTAGAGCACACTTTAGCATATGATATCACCGTTACCTACATACAGGATGACTGGCAGGCATGTCACCAGTACTGATGTTCGTGAACTGTAAAACGTGTTTTGTAACGTATTTTTTCAATTAATTGGTGTTGATTATTTAACACTTAACTTTAAAAAATGGAAAATATTGTACTTGTTTTATTTTGAAAAATAACATGTTATTAACTACTGAATTTATTACTGTTTTTATAAGATCGAAACAGTAAATTTTAATACGTTTTCGTCTGTTAAAACATTATTATATCAGATGACGGAATTTATAAACATAATTAACAAAATATTTGATTATTGAGAGTGTGTTTTAAAACCTCGTGTTAATATCCATTTATTTCCTACTGTACGTACCCATTAAATACGAGAGAACGAAGGTTTCGTTAACAGAAAATATTTTATAGGGGTAAATTGTTTTCTTGATGAAAAACTCTCAGTATGTTACGCCAAATTTTTCTCTTCTTCGATTATCGATCAGCTGTTGATAAATAATCATTAATAATTTTGTTGTACAGTATTGTAAATAATATATTAAAACTTTACTTTCAGTTTATTAATTGATGTCATAAAAAAGACAAATAAACTGTATTTGACCCTAATCGCTTTGACTGCTGTGTTGATAATGACAAGCGATCACCTTCTTGCAACACAATCTACACTGTTAGTTTTACACTTAATAATTTTACACACTTACACTATCTTTAAATTTTGTTTACATTAAAGCTTACGTATTTTTTGTTTGTTTTTTAAATATAAGCGTGCGTATGGTAACAACGAAAAGATATGGAAATTAAGTACAGGTCGTTTATATATCAGTCATAAATATACTGTACAAAAACGTTCCATAGGAATTAGATATAATCGCTGTACTTAAGTCTCGTTGACGTCATAGAAGTGATTTTAAAAATTTAATATGTCAGTAATATCCAGTAATATATCGCGGTTATCTTTGAAAAAATGTTTTACTATCCATAAACTACAATAACATAAATATTTAGAATATTTCGTTAGTTAGGCCTCAATTCGGAAATCTAAAAACACCGGCACTAATGTGTCTCATTTATAGACGCCAATTTTAAAAAATAAGCAAAACACCTACGTATAATATCTCGTAAAATTTTATTTCTTAAATTTTTTAATATTTTTTTATTTATCTGTATAAATCCACAACAATTTATCTTTCTTTTAAAAAAACTAGTTTAACTTCTTTAAAAATATTTAAAATTTTGAAATTACATTAAATACTAAATATGAACCTCGATCACTGACTGTATTAAAACTTTTCATGTGTTGATTTGATTCATTTAGTAGACGTTCAGGTAGTGTAAGATTTTCTAAAATACTTTTAAAAATTTACAAATATCGATATTTTTGCAAACATTTTCTGACATAATTTTAAGCCTAATATTTAAATATTTTACTTCTAACTATAACTTTATTTCAAGTAATATTAATTCACTTTTAAAATCGCCTATATAACAATTTGCATCATTTTTGCTATAGATGTTGATCACATATGAAAATACATTGATCATTTCACTGTAATACCTATTGCAGGAAGATTAAAGCAGCATTTACAAATATGATAGTGAATATAAAATAAATTGAAGGAAAGAAAAACTTTCATATAATTTTTACATAATTAGTGTTAAAAATGTATAGATATAACATAATGTTAATTGTATATAATTAGTTCCAGATGTCATGGATAATGTTGACCGCACTCCTGTGCTCGGTAGGGTGCGAAGGAGCCAAGATATTAGCATTCCTGCCAATGGGATCCCACAGCCATCAGAATACTTACAGACCAATATTCAGGGAGCTTGCCAGACGTGGACATAACATTACTTACGTCACCTCCATCCCTGATGCTAAAGCACCCTACAGACAAATTGTTATAGACGACCCTCGTTTCAAATTTAATAGTAAGCTAAGTGTTTACTGCATTTACCATTTACTTTGTTAATATTACCGTAATAATATCCTAACATATTATTTGGTTGTTTTTTAAGGAAATAATTAGATAATAAATATGTTAAGGATATTTAATGTCAAAAGTGTTTATACAAAACGTCCATTTTGTTAGGCTTTGATTAGTTCGTTGATTACTGTTTTCTATTAATAGTGGCGAAAAAAATTAGCAATAATAATAGCAAAAATTGTCAGACAAATTACCGTATTTTAATATTATTGTTAAATAATTTTCGTTTAATTGCTGATAACTCAGAAAACAATTCCACAATTAGTCAAAATATTCTTCGAAGGTCTGTGATAAAATTCTGATAGAAAGTTAATGGATTTTATTATTTTTTAAATGGCATAAAATGTACAATAATAGTACGCGACTTTTTCGCTGATACTGTGAAAGCGAATTTTCAATTAAAATGTTTTTTTAGTCACTTTTAAAATCTGATTACACCATTTTAATCAGCGTTAAAATTTGCATAATTAGCATTTTAATTTTTTTTATCATAATAAAAATATGAAATAACGGAAAGGAAAATCTTAAGAAAAATTATAGGAACAAAATTTCAGGATAATAAGGTAGTATATATAAGAAATGAAGCTCTCTACAAGAAAATTGAAAAACTGTCAGATACTATGAGAAAAAGGAGAATAAATTTTTACGGCCGTCTTCTTAGAATGAATTCTAATAGATTAACGAAACAAGTGTTTGATTTTTTCCATTATCGTAAAACAAAACCGAACTGGTTTAAAGACATTGAAAAAGACCTAATAGAATTAAAAATTGCAGAAAATTCACTGCTTGACCAAACTGCTAAGATAATTACCAAAGACGAAAGAATAAGATTCCAAGATAAAACCAAAATAAAACCTAAACCTATCATTTCAGAAGAGGAGAGGAAAAGAAGATCAGAAAGAATGAAGAGCTACTGGGAACAAAGAAAAGTACAGCGCGCAAGAAATGATTAATTCAGGGTACCCCAAAGAGGGTGAAACGAAAAGAAGAAGAAAAATATGAATATTGAATTTCGGATGATTAATTTTAAAATATAAACGACTTGGAGGCCTTTAAAATTTGTCTAGAGTTCAGTATCGGCACTTATTTCAAGGCCATCGGGTCTTATTATAATGATAAAACAGTTTTTTTCTATGAAAATTCACTAATAAATTTGGTGTAAAATGTGTTTTATATTTATGAGATTTTGGTGAAAAATTATTTACCTGTGATAAAACAGGTTATACTTTTTGTACATATTTAGTAATTTAAAAAGTTTAACGACAGTGAATAATTATATTTGTAATTATTAATTATATGTTACAAAAGAAATATGACACCAAATTCAATTCAGTTCAGTTATTCTATTCGACCGATTTGATATCAATTATAGATAATTATGCCAAAATTTTCATCAAGCTGTCATTTTATCTTTAAGGACTTCGCTCCATTGACTCCAAAAGTTCCCATGTCTATTTTACGGAAGAGATTTTATTAAATAAGAAAATAACTTACACAA
>CM040188.1:28372124-28377124 GCA_022606455.1 Callitettix versicolor
AGATATTTTTTTATTAGCACTGAAGGAAAACGTGTGCATGTCGTTTAGATCTAGGATGAATAACGTTCAGCTGAGAATAGTGCGAGAGTTAAAGTGAACTTTTAAAACTGTTCCAATAAATCTGAAATGTTGCAACCGAAATGTCAGATAAACCCTAAAAAACATGTAGCCTTTCTGCACTTGGTAAATGTGGATGATGATTGAAGGAAACCAAAGAAGATAATTAATTAATAATATCAACGTGATATATATAAACTTTGTATTTTTTTATCTTGCTACAACAAAAACTCAATAAAAATACATCTGACTAGTGAGTGACAAATTACATCATAATCATTTCAATTTGTTTTAACTACTCAATACTCGAACAAGTTCGATGAAAGTTGAACTCGGCTTCGGGACAGTGCTTAATATAAAACATTATTTCATGTTTTGTTACATAACAGACTAAAAAATTTGTTTCTATGTTCATATTACGAAGATAAACGTTTGCCAGAGTGTGCGGAACAATCTAGTCAACGAAACCGATCTTTTCAAAGCGTTTCCTGTGGTCACGCGCATGCGCACTGTGCTCCCACACATCAAGTCTGATTACTATAAAATAAGTATGGCTTGTTTATGTTTGTTGATTTGCTTATCTGGTTGTACGCCTAAACCTTCTCTTTGATATTTGCATTCTTATATTATTTCGTCTTCTATTTTTTAGATATAGGCCTACCCGTTTACACTATAGGCCTACCCGTTTTAGATATAGGCCTACATCAAGTCTGATCACTATAAAAGAATTATGGCTTGTTTATGTTTGTTTAATTGCTTATCTAGTTGTACGCCTAAACCTTCTCTTTGATATTTGCATTCTTATATTATTTCGTCTTCTATTTTTTAGATATAGGCCTACCCGTTTACACTATAGGCCTAACCGTTTTAGATATAGGCCTACATCAAGTCTGATCACTATAAAAGAATTATGGCTTGTTTATGTTTGTTTAATTGCTTATCTAGTTGTACGCCTAAACCTTCTCTTTGATGTTTGCATTCTTATATCATTTCGTCTTCTGTTTTTTAGATGTAGGCCTACCCGTTTTGTTCTTTGTTTGAACACAACGAAGTCATTTTCCCATTAATGCTTGGACTGTAATTTTTTAAATCTTTTTAAGTTGACTGAAAATGCTTTATCTCAAAATGGCACACTAAACATTGTGTTAAGGTTGAATAATGGCTGACGAAATGCAGGAAAGAAATGCGCAGAACTGGAAGATATTCGGTAACAATACCCAGCAGACATCTGTTGTCCTGTGAAATGATTAATAGTTACGTAATTACTTTATGAAATAATGTTTATTATTCATTATGTTATTATACGATCGTAATCTTTATTAATTCATTCGTAATCGTAGCAAACAGGCGTTCAGTGTGAACAGGCTTTACTCAGCATTTTGAACTTTATATAGAACAAAAGTTCTGTAAGTATTTAGAGCTGTACCGTTGTAGTGATTACTTTTTTTAAATTGTGTGACTTTACAGATTCCGAGAAGCAGCACAGAGACAGTCCAATATTCTGCGTGACAACCCGATGCGGCCGTTGGACAAAGCAATATTTTGGATTGAGTACGTTCTGCGCCACAAGGGTGCGCCACATTTGCGCACTGCTGCAGCTAGCCTACCTTGGTACAAATATTACCTGATAGATGTCGTTGCTCTGTTAGTAGCTATAGTTGTGATTGTTATTATCTTTGTATATTTTACATTAAGAACAGCGTTTAGGTTAATATGTAGAAAAATTGTTAACAGTAACTCTAAAAAAATAATAAAAAAGAAAAATAAATAATTAGTCAATAAAATTTTGTATAACGTGTAATGTCAATAATGTTGTTTTTAATTATTATGAATTTTTTTGCATTTTTAAAGTGTATTGTTAAAATTTATACTTATTACTAGGATCAATGCATATTATTTTTTGATATTTAAATAATATACTCCTAAAAAACCTAATTAATTCTTACTTTAGTTGATCCGTATCGAAGACTGTATTCTGAATATTATTTTCACAATACACTTAAATGCGTAACATAGAAGGTTTTTAGTATTAAAAAAGTAAATTCTGATAGGCTTCTTATTTCAATATTTTTCACTTACTAGGTACTGGAATTTTTGTGGTATTTTGTTTTCTTGTAAGTACTGTTGTTTTTATTGTCAGACATCCTTTAATAATTTATTTTTGCACTTACGTTTTATCAAATTTCAATACAGCCCGACAAGTAAAAATATAATTTCCACTGCAAACTTTTTAACGCTTCCTCAGTGAGTCCTCTATCTACATATATATATATATAAGGCAATGTCCTAACTGAATGATCAACGTACAGCCCAAACTATAAAACCTAGAGACTTGAAATTTTGAGGATACCTTCGTTTTAATATCTAAGCGCGTATTAAGAAAGGATTTTGCAAAAAATTGATTTGAACTCCATTAAACTGCTTACCCAGTCCAACAATGTACATCCAATACTATTGTAGCTAGAGACTTGAAATTTTCAGAGTATCTTCTTACAACATTGTCGAGATGCACTGAAAAATGGGTGCACTGAAAAAACGATTTTCCAGTAGGCAACCCCCAAAGAGGTAAACATGAGGTACAACAATTTTTATTGGAAAAAATATGTTTTTCATCTGACCTTCTTAAAACGTAACATAGTCACTCTTAAGTATAAGTAATGAAATATATTTTTCACCTTTTCCCCAAAACGCATCTCCTAAAGAGATTGAAAGAAGGTATAAAATATAAAAAAGGGGTACAATTTTGTATTGAAAAAATATTTTTTTAATCTTATATTCTAGAAATATGCTATGAAACACATATTTCAACATTTTTTTTAATTCATCCCCTAAAAGAATAAAAATGGGAAAAGAGTTATCATGGGAGAAAAAAGAATGTTTGCATTGGAGAAAAATATTTTTATCAAATTTTCTTAAAAGTAAACAAAATATTTTAAAACACAAATTATGATACACGCAATTCATTATTTTCCCCCGAATTCACCCCCTAAAAGGACAAAAATATAAAATAGGTATAAATGTATATATTGGACAAAAATATTCTTGATCAGAATTTCTTAAATTCGAATGGAACACGTTTGAAGACAATAAAACAACATATTCAGGTTATGATATTTTTTCATATTGACTGTAAAATAATCAAGAGTTTAGATGATCACGCTTTTATTAGTATATTTCTTATATTTCTAAATTATTACATTACTGAAACAGTTCAAGTTTCGTGGGCAAAGCCGCGACGGGTAATGCTAGTTGTACGTAAGACGAAACTTCTGAAAAAACATAATATTTACATCATCAGTTGATTTGGCTTAGCAATAATGAATGAGGTAGTCACTATATATTATTTTTGTGTAGAGTACATAGATTAATTTAACTTTAAATAAATATAACTTACCATAATATCGATTAGCATTGTACATTATTTTTTGAAGTACCATCATCGGAAGTAGCATTTAGTCGAAAGTAAATTGCCAAAATCCCGAGGGTCAAATTTTGGGATTAGGAAACTTATACGTAATTATATTTGAAACAAAAATAGTCTAATCTTATTTTTAGAGTTCTACAGGTTTTTTCTTTAACTTACTCGTAAGTACGTCGTGCCATTCCTTAAAAAAAAGAGCATCGTTAAGCAGTGAAAATATTTTAATAAGACATAATTAGAAAGTTTTGTGTGTGTGTGTGTGTGTGTGTGTGTGTGTGTGTGTGTGTGTGTGTGTGTGTGTGTCTGTGTTTTGCACTTGTTGAGGGGATCAATAATTTGCTTAATTTAAATACCCTCTACAAGTGAACAGCTGTTATGTTTAAAAACTAATCGTAAATAAATATAGGCCAAATTACTAAATAACCAAAAGTCTAGCCGAATAAACAACTAATTAATTAGTACTTTTAGACCTAATCAATCTTACAACTGTGACTTAGAACTGCAAATTTTAAAGATCTCAATCATAAGAAATTATTTCAAAGAGCAATAAAATGATCGGCAAATAAGCAATAAAATGATCGGCAAATAAGCCTGTAGTTCTTGTTTTTGTACAATTTAGCTATGTCCATAAAATATAGTTTTCATATTTTTAACTACTCTATTGTTTTGTGTTACATAATAATTCCGTGTTGTACAAATTTAATTAAATTAACGATAATAATTTAAACGTTTTCTAAACATAAATAAAATAATGTAATATTTCAGCAATAATATTTTTTAAAGCTAATCAAACTTGAATTTGTGTTTTTGTTTCTGTATAACCTTAAATATCTGGGCAAATCTAAATTCTTTATTATAATTTAGTATGCAGTATAATATCAGTTTAAACTTAAATTAAATCAAACTTCCTATAGGAAGCAAGAAAATATTCTTATATCGGAAAAAAGCATGATTTTAGCCTAAAATGTGTAATAGTGAGCGCTGTACACAGAGAGAAAGCGAGAGAGAGAGAGAGAGAGAGAGAGAGAGAGAGAGAGAGAGAGAGAGAGAGAGAGAGAGAGAATATGCATTTTTAGAATTTTTAATAGGTATTACAAATTTTTAAAAAATTAATTTTTTTTGTTAATAAAAAAAAATATTTTTGATAATGCGATTGTTTTATTTTCCAAGGGAAAATTAATAACATTAAATTCTTGTAAAACAAGAAAATATTCATATTTCGGACACAAAACAATCATATTAAGGTTAAAAAAAACATAATTTTAGGTTTTAATAAAATACGTTTTTTGCAAGTAAAATTAGTTTAGTAAAATATTAGTTTATCGAGTTATTTTTATACATTTACATCTTTCACTATTTTTAAAACATTATATTATAAAAGTTCGAGAAGTTAATCTCGTTTGGTTGATAATAATTTCATCGGAAGTTTAGTTAATCAGTGCTGTACTCTAGTCAGTAAATTAAACTGTTTGAAAATCACTTCCGGCAATTTAATCATGTTACAAGGATCATTTCTAATAAA
>CM040188.1:28379624-28514624 GCA_022606455.1 Callitettix versicolor
TGTACTAGGGCATACTTTATGTAAAGAATTTGTAAAACCTTATGAGGGCAGGCATTCTTTGTAAGAGAAATGTACAGTAATATATTTCCGCGAGTATTATAGTAATGAAAGGAGGTTATACATGAAAAATACTGTAATTTTTTAAATATTTTAAGAGGATTATTAAAATAATTTTAACATTTTTATAATTTTCTCAAATGCTTTAGAGGTAAGATTAATTTAATGAGACTACACTGAGGTGCAAAAAAGTAAATATGAATATCATAAAAGATTTTAAATTGCTATGAAGTATTTTTTCATACGTTAAAACATTAAGTCTTTCTTCAAAGAAGGACAAGAATAAAATGTTACTTAAAACTATTTGTCTCTTAAATTTACAAATATAAAATTTCTTTGTTTATAATTGTGGAAATTTGGCTCTTAAATCAACCATCATGGTAAGACTCAGCCCGGTACCTTGACATAAACTTATATATATAATTACGAAAGTGTAAAGCAAGCGTAATACATATATAAAAAATCGTATACATTAAAAATAGATTTTGATAATACTCTATCTTGGGCAAGATCGTTAATCAATAAAATTTTCATTCATCGGTTTGAAAATTGCAACCATTTTAAGTATTTAAAAATTCATAATTTTATCTTTAAATCTGATTTTGTCAGCGTAATTGGCGTTAAAAACTGCAAAAATTACCATTTTGAATTTTAAACATCTGTTGAAGGTGGAGAATTTATTCTGACGTAGGTCTGGGTTTATTGTAGTATTTTAAAATTTTCAAATTTCTACATTATAAAATATTGTTAATTTATAAGTTTAATATGCTAATATATATATATATATATATATATATATATATATATATATATATATATATATATCAGTTAAACAGCTGATTGTTTTGATTATTTATTTATTTCGCATAACTGATCAGTAAATCGTTGTCAAAATAACAAAGAACCAAAATAACGGAAGCTGTCCAGTATTACTGTGTACACCACGTGACAGTCAGTAACAGATGTCAAAAAAACAACCGCAATGTATCTGTGTGTTTTTGTGACGATTTGTGATGGAGAATGCGTCCTAAAGTCTAAAGTTATATTTCAAATGTCATTTTACACTAGAAAACAAAAATAAGGAGGATGTTAAAAAAAATAAGTCGAATTAAACAGGTCTACAACCAAAAATTTGATTTGATAATTTTAGCTAATCTTTATGTTTTTTGGTGTGCTGAAACCGAAAATGAAGTCCGTTTTTCTCTATCACGTACAGATTTTTTTCAAATCCATAGAACATAATATACCTGCTATACACATAACGGTCCTGGATTGACAGTTCCTCAGCCCCCTCGTGACTTGGACAGTATAGATAGGGAAGCTAATAGAGAAGCCTGTATGTTGGAGAGCGATGAAGTATACAGTGAGTTCAAAGCAAGCAGTTCAGAGGATGAACCTGAGCTTATTTCTCAACAGGATTTTAACGACTTAGTGAGAGATCTTGGACTTCCAAAAGATGCAGCTCAGTTACTTGGCTCCCATCTTAAAAACAAAAATTTATTACAGCCAGGCACTTCTTTTTCATGGTATCGACACAGTGAAGCAGTTTTTGTTCCTCACTTTGCTCTGGATGAGAATCTTGTTTATTGCAAAGACATTCTTGGTCTGATGAGTCAATTTGGTGTACAATATGACCCGATTCATTGGCGTCTATTCATAGACTCATCAAAGCAAAGTCTAAAGGCTGTTTTGTTGCACAATGGCAATACTTATGCTTCAGTTCCAGTTGGCCATTCGGTACATTTAAAAGAAACATACGAAAATTTGTCATTAGTTCTCGAACAAATTCATTATAATGAGCATAACTGGTTGATATGTGGAGACTTGAAAGTACTCACTATGCTCTTAGGTCAGCAATCAGGGTACACCAAGTTCCCTTGTTTTTTATGTTTATGGGATAGCCGAGACAGAAATTCCCATTGTAACAACAAAGACTGGCCATCACGAGGAGCTCTGTTGCCAGGCCAAAAAAATGTAGTTAGGAGAAGTTTGGTTCCTTCTGACAAAATCCTGCTACCTCCTCTACACATAAAGCTAGGGCTGATAAAACAATTCGTAAAGTCTCTCAATAATGAAGGTGAATGTTTTAAGTACTTATGCTCCAAGTTCCCAGGATTAAGTGATGCAAAGCTAAAAGAGGGGATCTTTGTAGGCCCAGATATCCGGAAACTTTCCACAGATCCACATTTCACTCAGACCATGAATGAGAAGGAGAAGGAAGCTTGGAATTCTTTTAAAGATGTTGAGAAGTTCCTTGGTAACGTGAAGAATCCCAACTACAGAAGTATCGTGGAACGCATGTTGAAGGCATTTCAATTACAAGGTTGCAACATGAGTTTGAAGGTTCACTTCTTACATTCGCATGTGGACTATTTTCCGGAAAACTTAGGGGAAGTAAGTGAAGAACAAGGGGAAAGGTTCCATCAGGACATCAAGGAAATGGAACGTAGGTATCAGGGCAAATGGAACGTAAACATGATGGCTGACTATTGTTGGATGCTGCAGCGTGAATCATCTGAAGAGTCCTACACCCGGAAACGAACACGGAGAAATTTTCAAGAGAAAAAAAACGTTTTCATAAAAATAATAACTAAATATGCCACTGTTAATTCTGAAGCTGTTATTTCTACTCATTTATGTATTTTGTACAGTAAACAACATTGAAATAAATAAAAGATCATGAAAACTCTTATTCGCCAATTCTGTTTTCTTTTAATGGTAGTACCTCTGCCCTTACTTGAGATTGAACAATTTCCTTACGTGATAGAAAAAAACTGACCTCATGTTCGGCTTCAGCACACCAAAAAACATCAAGATTGACCAAAATCATCAAATCAAATTTCAGAAAGATTATTTTTGTAGACCTGTGTTATCAGTTAGTGCCTAAATAAAAAACCCAAAACAAGTATAGAATGAAATTAATAATTTCATAAATTTAATTCTGAAGTTATTATTGTTTTATTATATCAACTTTAATAAACTTAATTCAGTCAGGAATTTATATAGGGGTAAATAAATTGAAATTTACAACAAAATTATAGAAGTATTGGTTTTTACCATTTCTCAATAGCATTTCAACAGCTCTGCTCTTAGCCAGTTTTAATTCGGCTATTGTCTCATATTTTTATTTGGGTTAAATGTTAATTTAATTTATTCAAATTCGCTAAAGTATATTTTGACATAGTGTGATTATTTTTGAAGATTTTAAATTAAAGCTTAGAAAGCAAAACATTATGAAAAAATGATCGTTATTATAAAATTAAAACCTTTATCTATTGTCCTTTAAGGAATACAAATTAGAACGTAACCTTTAAGCAATACGTTTTTCGGAAATCAAACGTATTTTTTCCAGTTCTGCACTTATTCAATAATTCTTAAAAGGATTTACTACCGACTGTTTTTACAGCAACAAGTTTGGAATGATTCTATCTAAATCGGCCACTACCAATAATTGAGAGATAATAAAACCAAAATCTCAAAATAGAAAGTAGCACAACCTTATTACTTTTGATTAATGAAACAATAGAAATTAGAACTATAATTAGACATTTTTTGGTCCTGTTATTTATCCTTTAACTTAAAAACCTAAGAGTGACAGCTGATTGTAAATCTACTTACAATTTGATTGTTTCATCAAATCTTACAAGAAGTGTTACAATTATAAAATCAGTAAAGATCTTGCGAATGATAAAACCAATTACTTAGGAACAACGAAATTTTCAAGATATACAAAGTTCTGTCTAGCTTTTTAGTAAAATACGACTTTTTATATTTTTCTTAACCACCCTTATTGTTACGTTAAGAAGCTTAGGTAAAATATTGCATTGCATTGTTTTCAGGAAATATTAGGCCGCATGTACCATTTAAATTCAGTGATAATTGAAAGGACAGTTGAAATTATTTTGAAGCCGAATAATTTAGTAAATATTTTGAATAGTCTTTCAAAATATAGGCAGTCTCTTAGACATGAATTTAGTAATTAGTTATAATTAATTGGAATTGTTTTTTTTTTGTCTGTTGATAATGTAGTTTGTATATGTAGTTTTCCTGATGTGTAAGTTTTGTTGGAATTAGGATTTGCTTGTCTTGGTTCGATGTGTTTCTTTTCAAAATACGATTCAGTTAGGTTTTCAATCTGGCATACGACATCCGGTTCATGGAACTACTGTATTTGAATGAGTTGTATTTTTTATTTTGTTTACTTGTTATTTAGAAAAAAGAAAATATATTTTTTTTTTTTCGTTTCACCCTTTTTGGGGTACGCTGAATTAATCATTTCTTGCTCGCTGCACTTTTCTTTGTTCCCAGTAGCTCTTCATTCTTTCTGATCTTCTTTTCCTCTCCTCTTCTGAAATGATAGGTTTAAGTTTTATTTTGGTTTTATCTTGGAATCTTATTCTTTCGTCTTTGGTAATTATCTTAGCAGTTTGGTCAAGCAGTGAATTTTCTGTAATTTTTAATTCTATTAGGTCTTTTTCAATTTCTTTAAACCAGTTCGGTTTTGTTTTACGATTATGGAAAAAATCAAACACTTGTTTCGTTAATCTATTAGAGTTCATTCTAAGAAGATGGCCGTAAAAATTTATTCTCCTTTTTCTCATAGTATCTGACAGTTTTTCAATTTTCTTGTAGAGAGCTTCATTTTTATATATACTACCTTATTATCCTGAAATTTTGTTCCTATAATTTTTCTTAGGATTTTCCTTTCCTTTATTTCAAGCTTTTCTATCTGGCTTATGCGATTCATGGTTAATGTTTCTGCTGCGTACAGTGCTTTCGGCTTGATCACTGTTTTATAATGTTTAATTTTGGACCCCCATGAAAGGGATTTCTTATTGTATGTTTCTGTCGTCAATTGGAAGGCCAATTCAAGTTTGTTTTTCCTGGATTCCATTGCCTTGCCTTCATCTGCATTCCAACTAATCCATTCACCAAGATATTTGAACTCTTTTACAATTTCTATTTTCTTCTTCTTCTTCTTCTTCTTATTATTATTATTATCAAACAATAATTAACGTTTTTCAACATTTTTATCAATCTATAATAATTAACATAATTATTTTTTGACTGAGTAGCTTAAATAAATGTACAAAAACCGGAACAAAAAGCAATTTAAAGCGCAAGAAATAATATGCTGAGTTACTGTTAATGGAGTGTCTCTCTTCTCTGGTAACAAGACACCGTCCTGATATTTATTTCGTTGGTGGTGAGTAGCTCCAGAACAAAACAAACTTCTAAAGCAACAACTAAACACACTTCTAAAGCAAAAACTAAACAAATTTTAAAGCAACAACTAACCTAACTTCTAAAGCAACTAGCTGCCTTGGTGGCCTAGTGGATAGCGTACTAGGCTTTCACCCCGAGGACCCGGGTTCGATTCCCGGCAAGGGATTGGCATTTTCATACGCTATAAATCATACCATCGTCTGCATTAGCCCAAGTGTGCACAATAGTCGGACGTTAAAAAAAAAAAAACTAAAGCAACAACTAAACACACTTCTGAAACAAAAACTAAACAAACTTTTAAAGCAATAACTAATGAAACTCCTAAAGCAATAACTAAACAAATTTTTAAATCAACAGCTAAACAAACTTTATTTAATAGGAACTTCAACATTGCTTAGATTAGACGATGTAGTCCAGGTAAGAAAATAACATTTTAATAATTATTAATACTGTGCCCACGTTTTGTAGGCTTATTGGTGGTAAGTTTTTTGGTGGTTATTTTTCACTTTTTTTATTTATAAGTTATTGTACACTTCTTCATTTGTGAGGAAAGAACCCGCAGGAAAGACTAGCTGCACCTATTGAGAGGATTTAGATGTCCCTCGCGGTACCCGAGGCTAACACACACTTATACTTACAACACTGCTCTTTCGACTTAACTTTCTACACTTACCCTTATATTTATAGAGGCGATGTGTGCCTCAATGTGCTTTTTGCCTTAAAATACAAAAAAAGTGAGGAAAGGAAGCGGAGTCAACAAAAAAATCTTGATGCAGGATCCCGAAGTGCTTATACAATTATATCTTCACCAAACGGATGACATCATGAACTTGTTCTGTTTTTATGTTAATTTCAGAATTACTATTTTAAAGTCAGCAAATCGTTGCTACGTTCAACGAATGGTAGTCCAAAGTTCAAGGTTGTCTCAGTATATCATATTCAGTGGTACAGTAATGACATGTTTTCACCACATAAATATTTCCTTATCGCATCTCTATATTTTGAAACAATAACTTGGCTAATCAATGACGAGCTCAATTAAACGTAAATATTTACTTTCCTTTGGTAGTGTAACCACGCATTAATGTTTGTATTGCGTCATCAGGGGCTGTATACCTGTGTGTAATTGAAGCCCACCCACCATTGCAGTGAATACTGTATCTTCACATGTGTACTTACTGTAATGTGTATTACAGGCAGTGGAATCGTTTATTTAGTTTATGATTGCTTGTTACCAAAATACCACAGGGTAAATATATTATAGGGTAAGTTTAAAGGTTATACAGTATTAATATCTATTGAATTAACATTTTTTATTACACGTAAAACGTTGGAAAAATTTGTTTTTATAATACAAATTTTCATTTAATACCATGAATTTAAAAAGGAAGTGTTATGAAAATAAAAATGTAATTGCTATACGTACAAATGATAAAAATAAGCTGTTATTTATTTTTAAAGTGTAATAAATAAATAAATGTAAAGAGTAAATAAATTACTCTTGGAACATTTATGTTATTATTACTGTTTATTCGAACATATGCCATTTTTTGTATAAAGTAATACACGACTTTTCAAAAGTATGGATCAACTCTCGCTGTCAGGCGTCTAACTTAAATCCTAACATTCAACTAGAACATAACATGTCAATGCCTATGTTAGAAATACTGCTAAACTAACAACAAAGGGCAGATTTCCTGAGTGGTGAAGAGGATACAAAAATAAAAGTATTACATGTGATCAGGATATCGTGAGTTACCAAGAAAACCAGAAGGCTGTACAATAGCTGACCAAAACCGTTTTGGAACATGTTCGTCTTCAAGACAACACTAAACAACTGACTGATTTCCGTGCATGCCAACATTGGATGGAGCTTTATTTGTTTAGGACTTTATGATTGCCTATTACTACAACGAACTTAAACTTAAAATAAATGTAATTTTAAATTATGAAAGCAAGAAGATTTTACGGTTACGAATAAGGGTCATTACGAGATTCTAGACTAGGAATTTGAAAAAAAAAACAGCATGTGTCATTAACTCTAAAACAGATGTTCCTCTTCGTGTTGGCAAGAACAGATCCGTTGTTTATTGTTGTCTTCAATACACTCTTGTTTTAAGAAGGTTTTTGATACCTTGATGTACCTTTTTTCAATTTCGATTTCTTTATGATTTGTGTGGTTTCCTGATCACATGTATGCCATAGTTTTATTTTTGTTTTTTTTACCACTTAAGGGAATACTCTGCGAGTGCTCGTTCGGCACTTGAAAACGATATTTGTTCCTACTATCGAAATATCGTGTTTTTTTTACAAACTGGCAAATTATGGAAAATGTGTTAACGGATTTGTCTAAGCCAAATTCGACTTTTTTGTAAACTCGTAAAACCTGTAATAACAAAAAACGATTTTTTGGTAAATTTGAACAAAATCTAACTAAAATTACGAACGTGAAACACACACACACACACACACACACACACACACACACACACACACACACACACACACACACACACACACACACACACACACACACATATATATATATATATATATATATATATATATATTATTATTATTATTATTATTTGCGCATAGACCCTGTTGGATCACGCAAAGCACTCCGACTCATGTCTTGTTCCTTCTAATCCTCCACACCTCCCTCATCCTGTCCCCATGGATCCTCTTCTGCTTGTAATCTTGAAGGTCCAGTGTTTCCACTGGGATTTTTAGAACCAGGGCTTGTTAGTTCCTGGAGCGTTACATACAGCCCAATCCTCTGGATGAACAGACGCTGACCAGATTGCCGGTGGTTGCCACTACAGACGCACCCCGGATTTTGGTGTTCTTGGTTCCTCCGCCCTCTTTGCCGTTGAGAAATACATCTTCATCCGCCATTGAGACCGTTGACCACTTCACTGATTTTTGTCCACCCTGGGTATTTTATTTCCCCAGTACCCTCCAACCGAAATTGGCGAGCATCCCTTTCGCCAGGGGCGACCCCCGATAGCAGATCAGCAACTGCCACGGGTATATATATATATATATATATATATATATATATATATATATATATATATATTATAACGATTCCTTAAAAGTGGATCTGTAAGTCAGGATCGACGCTTATTGCCAAATTCCTGGGTTTGGGTCTTACCATGATGGCTGCTCCATACCACTTATTTTTGTCAAAACATTGCTTGCATTGGTGTGATATGGCTGTTGCTTACTGCCATCAATTTTTGAAGTTAAAATTTTGTTGAGGTTAATTATAATGCACTTCTACTTAACGACGGAAATGATGGAGAAAACAATTGTTATGTTTGTCGACTTACGGATTATAAGGAACGTGCCTAGGTTATATTATTTATTTAATACTTAATATTTTTAAATATTATGTTTTTGTGTGTAGGCAATCCAAATTAAAAGTCTAATAATTAGGCTACATGTATTTTACGAGGTATTTCTGAATCAGCTGTCGCTCTCTAGTAAAGAAGGTATTTTTTTTATTTCAAGTAACTTGACTGCTAGTTCATCTCCGCTAAGATGTTTTCTGTGTCACTGAATGAAAGGTTTAGGAGGGTTCCACGCCTTTGACATTAATGCGGCTTCAGCACCGACCTCTTCCATTATTTATTTTCGCATGACCGAAAAAGAACTACACGTCTAATATTTTATTATATATTTGTTTTGCAGAAAACTAAAAAAGCAGATATGTGTATGTAATAGTGTTACCTGTATTTAAACGCCATGTGGTTTTTGTTACTCAATCAACACAAAAATGGATCGAAACAGCAAATATAGCTGTAACAACTGGCAACACGAACAAAACAGTGTTGAAAACATAAATTATTTATTAAGATTTTAACAGAGTATTAGAACGTTGTGACAGTACAACTTTATTAAAACGACAATTACAGTAGTGTAAAGATAGATTTTTCAGTGCTTTGAGTACGTGTATAAATTTAATCTTTATTGTGCCACAATGACACGACTTTGTATTGTATGATTAAACCAATATCATAAAAATATCATACTGATGAATTTGCCTATTTGAATATCATACCTAAACCTAATTCCATGGTTGACGTGTGAATAGGTTTTATTGATAAATATGATAAAATTAATTTTTTTAAAGTTATTAGGGGTAGTTTTACAAAATGTTGTTTTTTGCCTTGTTTATCTTTACTGGCTTAATTACAGTAATTACAGTAAACATATCTGATATGTATCGTATTACAGTAAACACACAGGTAATTAAGTGTGTAAATACGACATAACACTATACAAGCTGGATTTTAGACAATGAAGTGCATTAAATCAGGTTAAGTGATAACAATTTTCAAAATGTAGTACTTCTTTAAAGTTATTAGGTTCCTTAACGAATGTACAATGAATAATTATAACTTAACGATCAGGTTGTAAGTTACCCGTTTAATTAACAGTAATTAATAAAATTAATTAGTAGTAATGTTTACTACCCCATACAAATAGGATGTACGGGGTAATTTCACGAATTTTTTTAAAACAATTACACCATTAAAATGAATTTAAAACTCTTTTTATTCATTAGATGTAGGTCAAAAAAATTGTAATTTTTTTACAAAAAAAAACTGTTTGTTTTAAACAGGTTAAATGAAACATACGATTGCAGTATAAATAAGTATACATTATGTAAAATTTGCAATCCATAAAATATAAAATTCAAAAAATATCTTATTGATGAACACACTAAAAAGGACTGAACTCTGTTAAGATTCCTTAAACAGAAACAAGTTACAACAATTTTGAAATATTGTCCATATTTTAACTATAATTAGGGTGTATTATTAATATTATATTTACCTTTGCTAACTAGTCGAAGTGTGTGCTAAATGTCATGATCTAAACTTTTAGTAGAGCTGCAGTGTATTCTGATACATCAGCCAGTCCAATTAGTAAGTTACATGTATTATATTGTTCCAAATTAGCATACAAAGTTACAGGGACACTTGAAGGAGGTATTGGCAATTAATTATTGTATTAAGGCCACTTTAGGACAGTGACCTTTGACTCTGTTATGGTAAGATAATGTGCAATAACTAACTGACATTGGAAACATTAATCTTTGATCTTGTGGTAGTGTGTAATAAACATAGTTAATTAGAAGCAATTTAATATAATACATTCTAGATAAGCATAGAGTCAGTTTATGTAAACAAGATGTAAAGCAAATATAATAGAATGACTTACTTTCGTATCTTTGATAGATACTCAATCGAAAATTATTAAAATGGGCGTAGATTTTTGTAAAGATAAGATACGGAAAGAATATGCATGTTTGTATGGAAGTGTCGTCTTTTAGTAAACCAGGGACACTTTCGTTCACAGCAAAAGTTCGTTAAACTTAATCATTAAAAGACAATTAAGAAAGATTTGAGTAAACTTTTTAAATTCAATTTGTCAGTAAAAATAATTCAAACTTCCAGATGTGGGAAGATAATCAAGTATCTCTTATCATCGTGAACAGAAATACAATTTACTCATTACATATTTTTCATATTAATTAATTTTAATTTAATTATTTTAATTAATATTTTTTTAAACGATAAGGAATAATCCCAGAACTGCAAGTCAGTCTTTTATGCTTACTTTATATCTTATTTTCATAAATAAATGGTAATTTATTAATATTATGTTATTAATATAATTAATATTATATTAATGTTATATAATAATATTAATTGTATAACTTTTGACAGATAAACAGGTGCACTTCATTAACAAATCTTATTAAACGTTACCGCAAGGTCAAATATCACTATTTCTAAGTGACCCATTTAAAATAAGTGCACATTATCTTACTAGAACAGAGATAAAGTTCACTGTCTCCAAGTGTCCAAATTAAAATAATTAAAGATCAAAAGTCAAAGGTCAAAGTTTCATACAAAAGCCGCTCTAATTTTCAAAATAACAGGTTAAATTTACAACTGTAAGAGTAGCGAATTAACTAAGTACTAATGTGTAAGAAGCACTGTGACTTTATTGACAAATAATTATAGGAAAAACTTCAAATAAAAATTTATAACGAACATAATATAAATACTTACATAAAACTTATTAGTTTGTTTTATGCTGACATTTATTTCAGTAATATAGTTAAAATCCTGAGACGGGTACATTATTAAAAGTACTTTATTATTTAAAATTTTGCCAACGTGAATTTCCTCACACAGTCTTCAGGATTAGAACGTTGGGTTAAGCTGCACAAATTTAATTGTAACTTAATTAAATTATAACTATTTAAAAAGTTAATCTATAACAATTTATATTTTGCTTAGCATTAAAGTTTTCAGTACCAGATAGTTTAAGTTTACTCTATATATAACCTTGGAGAATGTAATACTTTACATATTTTAATATTGTATAAACAACTTAACATATGTTCTTACCATTTTATTGAGCACCTTACGTATCATCAGAGTAGAGCAAAGCAATTTAAATACGTTTATATCATTTACGTGATTAAAGTATCAATTATCATTTAGTGGTCTATGTCATTTAACTGTTGTTATTCGTTACTAAGGATAAAAGAATATTCTCTATTTTGTGAAATGTTTGATTTCTTTAATCGTTAAAATTAGTTTTGATAATCACACATTTTTCGTATTATATAAATTAGTTTGCAATAATGAATGGGTCATTGCTTTTGATGAGCTTTAGTGTTTTAATCCCTCTCAATAATTGTAACAACGGATGCTGGATTAAAGTCAACCCTCTGGGGGGTGATATTCCGGCTTTAAGTAGCTTATCCGGGGGTAGTTATATTTGAACAGTTGTGGTCAATTAAGCCATATTTAAACATTGAAAACATTAGGTACTTAGTAAAGCTTGAAATAAAAAAATCTGTTTGTTCGGCAACAGAAGTTGTTTGGATTACTTGAATTAAATAAATTATTAAAAAAAATAAAATAAAAAATCCTGTTTGTTTATTTTTCATCAATTGTAATTATAACTATCAATGTCTGTCACTAAATATCGAACAGTATATAAGTTTTAATTAGATTTTCAAAAATGACGTTATTTACAGTACTGTAAAGGATGACCCACGACTACCAGATTAATATGCCGGATGTATTAAACACATCTAAAAACATGAAAAAACTTTATAATTTCCACTGGTAATGTATAGGTCTACAAAACAAAAAAGCAAAACGGAATTAAAAATACACAAGTAATGTGTTGTTGTTTTTTAAATCTATATTTTCCACAATTCACTTGGCTTCTACGATATTAAATATGCAACGATGTGTTGTTTTATAAGCACTCTACAATATCATTACTGTATTTTGTTAAAACTAATTGTATTAAGTTGCTGTCTCCAAAAATTGTTTTCACCTTATGACTTCAGACAATTATTGGCCAAAGAAATTCAAGAATATTGACTGATAGCCTAACTCCTAAACCGAAAATGAGATAAGAGTTTACAAACAATGAGATATTTTACGTTATGCTAATTTGGAAAAGTAATTGAAAAGGGAAGTATTCCAAACCGTTGCATATATAGTGGCAACAATTTTATGGATTTGCCTCCTAAATCTCCATATTTTTTACTGTTTGAATCACCTTATGGTAAACAGTGGACGAGTTAATGGGGCTGAATTTGTTATTGATAAGTAGGCAAAGATTTAAAAAGGTTTATGCATAGCTATCCCTGATCATTAAGTTTGATTAAAATTTAATAGAACATATTTTGTTATTTTTTTTAACAACTAAATTTAAAACATATATAATTAAATGTGTTTTACGTATTTTTCTTAACTGCAAATTAAATAACTTCTAACGGTTTTGCAAAGAAAATATTTTGTTAAGAATTACTTGAATCTTTTATTTTTTTTATTTCCACCATTTTGTTTTTTGTATAAAACATCTGAAATTCTGAAGAATCTATTGACCATGTCTATGGAGCATAACTGATTATATCACACGGCATTCAGTATAAATAGGTTCACCTTTAAAAAAATATTACAGAAGTCTACATTATTTTGTTTTTCATGGAATTTCTATTTCAAGATTTTTGTTTTCTGGTTCATAAAAATACGAAAAACTTCACATTTGCTTTACTTAACCCAAAAAGCCATCGAATTTTACTGTTTTAGTTTCAAACATAAATAAAAATAAAGTATAATGAATTTTCGTTGTCTTTATTCAATGTATGAACGCTGAAATACTAAACTTATTTATGCCACAAAAATACATTGTACACTCACACTTACAACACTTTAACTGTTTTAATAAAATCTACAATTTGTTCAAGTTTAAAAAGTAACTTATAAAATCATAAAATATTTTCACTGAAAATGTCTGAAACGTTGACTAAAATATTTAGCTTTTAATTGAAACGCAACTAATTGAATTGGATAAAATTCGTGCACGAATTAACTTTGCTTACAACTAATTTTTCGAATAAAATATTTAATAAATTTTAAACGAATGCGAACAATTGATGCAATTTAAAAGTTTAAAACGAAGATAAATCAAATAGTGGATTAGGATCAACGATTTTAACAGGCGATGTAAAAAAAAGTGTTATATTTTTATGTGTCGTATTGTGTCTTGTACTTAAGAAACATTCTTTCACCCAAATTTGGGGTACACCAAATCAATCACTTTTTAATGTTCTGTGCCTTCCTCGTATACCAGTATTGCTTCATTCGTTGTGATCTTAAGAAATATTGTTATATTCTGCTTACTTCTCTCTCTCTCTTTTTTCTCTCTTTCTCTTTCTCATTTACTCACCATGGTAAACCCGTTTCAAGCCTTTGTAGAAGTATAAATAAATCTGTTTGTCTGTTTAATTAATTAAATCGAAATTAATTAAAAATATCGCATCAATTTTATCAATTTTATGTATTTTATCAACTCTTTTGAAATTATTTTTTCACCATCTAATCAACTTTAAAATCAATATACATTGGCAGCCATTTTGAAAAGGCTGTACTGATTTTACTGGATAACATAGTGCATTAGGCGCATTGAATAGTTATTTATATTTATTTATATATGAAAAAATGACATTTTTTGCCAAACTAAGTGTTTGTTTTGCAAATAACGTTTTATAAGTTTTCCTACCAATTAACGAAATGATCGATTATTTGTGTTTAGCTTTCGATTAAATGTTGTTAGTTGTTAAAAGGTTATTTAATTTTTTACCTTTTACCGATTATTAGGTACCGGGATTATTTTTTATTAGTGACGTCATACCAAAGTACGACCACAATGTTCAGTTCCCTCATGTCAGACTCTACAATACAAACAGGAAATACTATATCAGTATGGAATGGATATGTACGCTAACACAAGCCACTGAAATGCATGCCAGAATATTAACTTTATGCACTATAATTTCTATTCAAATCCATCTAGTTGTAATATAAACAATTACTAGAACGTATCGACGTAGCGAATGAAAAACAAAACAGTATTTGCAAACGTTCATCCTCCTCGCTGATTAAACATTGTTGGTTCATTTATAAAGCGCTTAATCCCCTTTGTTTTCCCAAACAACCACCAACCCCTATAAACAGGGTCAAAATAAACCATTGCATTATAGATTCTAACATTTTGCTCCTGTACGCTCTAGTTTGCGGGTATTTATTTAGAGGTAGGGCTAAAATATATACAGGTTTACAGTTGTTGTAGCTGTAATAAATAAGAACTGGCACACATTTAATATTTTAATGAAACAACATTAACTTCCTACTCGCATATTACATTCGCACATCCAAAGAAACGACGAAGAGATAAAAAGATACAATTTAACCAAAATGTTTTTAACAAATAACTTTGAGAGAATTTGCTGACATTTTTAACACATTGAGTGCCTTTTACGTAACAATATTTGAGATAATTTAAATTTTTAGCAAGTGAAACGCTGAAGCCGCGTGCCAAGGTTCCGTAAGCATTAAAAAAAAAATTAAGCCCACATTGGAGCACACACAGTCAATTTAATTAAGTCTTTTTGTTTTTCTGCGTTCTTCCCAGTATTTTTTTAATCTTATTGATCTCTGAAGTCTGAGTTCTTCTGAATATACTACGTTTCGTGGACGTTTTTCCCTAAACTGACTTTTTAAGATCGCTTTTTCCCTTCTTCCTGCCAATGCTCCTTGGTTATTCCTAGTTCCTCCAAGTCCTGTTCCACCTCCTTCAACCAGTTGTTCTTAACTTTACACTTCAGTTGGTAGTCCAATAATCTCTTCGTAAGTCTACTCTCTGGTAATCGAGTTAGGTGTCCAAAGAAGGCCAATCTTCTTTTCCTAAAAATGTTTGTGAGCTGCTCTTTGTTTCGATACAAGACCGCATTCGGCAATAGTCTGTACTGTCCCCCCACCAAATGTTTCTTATTAATTTGGAGTGCTCTCCTTTCCATTCTCCGTTCTATTTTGGCTCTTTAAATTAAATAGGGTCTCCGAGGCGTAAGTTACGTTTGCCCTTATGACCGTGTTATAATGCCTAAGTTTAGATTTTATAGAAAGCGATTTTTTTGTAGGTGTTCTGGGTCAAATAGAATCCGTAAGCATTACAATAATTATTATAAAAAAAACGTACTCGATTTAATACAGATTAATCGTGTAATTAGCGCGAAATGAATAAATAATGTTTTTTTTGCAAACACATTTGAAACAGAAAAAGCTTGAAAGAAAATATTAAATTTTGTAAATAAAAATTACCAATTTTATATTTATTATTAAATAACTATAATTTAAGTAAACATATTTTATTTAATTGTTTCATTAAATAATTATAATTTAATTAAATCATGAATGAGCTGATTTAGTTAAAAGCCAAGAAGTTCTCTTTAAATAATCAGTCGATTAAAATCCCAACTTTATAAATCTTTCAAACACTAAAACGTCTATAAAATTGTAATTGTAATTTGTAGTCAAACAATTGTGATGACGAAGTATAAATCAAACACGTGAATATTTGATTACTTTTGTTATATGTTAAAAACTAAATATTTTGTCATTAGGTTTAACTGTTTTATTGGTCAATTGTAACGTTATATAGCAAAAGCAGCGGCATTTAATAAAACTTTGGAGTAATTTAAATGGAAGTAACATTATACGTATACACAATGTAGGTGTAGGCTCCCAAATAATTGGAACAGTCGAGTTGAGTTTCAAAGCAGATTTGCTTGTATCAAAGGGCATCAATATGTAGCCGATGTTAATTAAAAAATCTTCATTTGGTTTTATATTACAAACAGGTGACCGAAAGGAAAACGAGTCGGGAATGGTTTCAATTTAATTCATGACATACTGTATCAGTTGGTTCACGATCAATTTAATGTTATAAAAATAGCTTTTTTAAAATAACTCGATTTTTAATCTCAAAAATACTAAGCTTTCTACGCTGTTGTAACAAATTAGACAGTTAAAGCTCTCATCCAGCCGGAATGTAGGTTGCTCGTTACTTCCATCTTGAAAAAGGCTTACAAGGAAAATGCACTGATCTTCTGTGAATGCAAACAGTCATCTCTGTAGACGAAGGTGTGTCAGGAAGATAAACATTTGGAAACAATTTTCTAGCTTATAATACTGTAATGCGATATCTTCTTGATTAACAACGGTAATATTGTTTTGTAATTAGCTTTACCTTTGTGACAACTACTCACTGAAAATGTTCGGTTTCACTCCATCTGTGAATAATAAAGGATTAGGTCTTTCAGTTGTATAGAAAAAATTAACGCCAGATTTTAAAATCAATAAAAAAAAATTCAAATAACAGGTAAAGTTTTATCCATTAATTTAAAGAATATCACAGCTAAACATTTTTACTTAAAAATAATATACAGTACTTAGTGGAACTTATTTCCTAAAATTATTAAGTGTGTTTAACTTACTTTCAAATAACAAATAGCTAATTATGGATAATTTGAGTATATTGTATATATTTAATATTTTTTGCTTTTATTGTAATATAATATATTATACATATATATTATAATTATATATACATATATAATTATACTAAAATTATGAGAGGTAGATTTATATTTGTATTATAAATAGCTCATATTGACGCTCTCTCCCTCCTTTCTGTCTCTTTCTTTCTTTCTCACTGTTTAAAAAAAAATATTTTGAATATTTCCAAGAAACCCATCAGCCAAAACAGTTAAAGGTACTTCACTGGAATTAGAGAAATGTGTTTATTAATATTTGATGTTGATCTTTACTGAATAAAGGAATAACTTTGTTTTCATTATTAACATAACCATAGAGTCCGGAATGTAACGACTTACGAGTCGCGCGTGTCGTTTGGCCAAGCCGAATTTCATCGTACGTATTTTAATCGTGTAATTGTGCTCATTGTTTGTGATGTATGTTTTTAATGTTTTATTTGACTTTGTGACGACCTCGACAGAGGGATTTAACATTTTGTATGGCCTGAAGATGAAACTATAGAGTTTCAAAACCGCGGTAGCCTTTACGAGGTGAGTAGATAGATCACTGACGGGATGAATAGGTCATAATCCTGAATAACTTTGGCTGTTATTAATTTACTTACAGAAATACCACCAGAAAAAGAAACGTTTTTTATTGCACGAATTACTTCCTCGTCTAATACTGTTTAGTGATACTAGTAGAGATTCCATCGATATTTTTTAAATTTTAATTTTTATATGTTTTTTGTTTCTTGTGGCTATCCTCGACTTCACAGTCTATCCGTTTTCCGGTATCCCAGTACAGTTAAGTGGTGTTTCTTGGAGTCCCATCAGTCGTTTTCAGTCTCTGGCAGGAAGTCTGGAGCCTGGCTGGTCACAAATAAACATTATTCGGATTTTTAAACATTAATTCTCCTGGAGTGGACAACAAGACAGTCGTGACATGTATTAATGCCGAAATTAGCAACTAATGTTTCCCTGTTTGTTTCTATTTGATTGCATTTATTTCACTGCCTTCTGCACTTCTCCTAGTAAAATGTCTGCTCCTTTTTCCATTTTTTCTTTGATTATAGTTTCTGCTGTTTTGATATCACACTTATTTCTTGCTTCCTGAAGTTTTGTACCTTTTTTACCTAAATTTATCTGCGGCTTTATTTCTTGGAACACCTACATGAGACGGGATACATTGTGGTTGAATATTTTATTTAATTTCCAGTTTAATCTACAACGCACCATTTGTGTCCTGACCGAAGGTGCAGTGCATTCGCTTGGACTGCTGCATTAGACTTTACTAAAATAACAATTTTCTTATGGTTGCATCTTTGGTTCAATATCATCTGGACAGTGAAAGTATCCAATCTTCAGCATCAAAAATTTGTTCGTTTTCAGTCAACCAGGAAGTACTGTGAGAAGAGAGAAAGTGGAGAAAGTGGGCTTATGAGTTGCCCTTCTAGTCATGCAATCAACCTTTGTATATTCCTATCCACTGGTATGAAGGATATCATTCATTTATTGTGACATATATTCCCATCCACTGGTATGAAGGATATCATTCATTTATTGTGACAGGAAGTTGGTTTCCGCGAGGTATTGTGATATAATTGGGAGAGAATCTTTTGAAATTTTATTGTATATTTGTCTCAGTTGAATAAATTTTCTTACGTTTTTCATAACTTCTTGTACTGGAAAACATCGTAGACTATGACATCCATCTACCCCTTGCCTTAAATTTCTGTCATTTCCAAGCATTCGGTCAACCAGGAAGTACTGTGAGAAGAGAGAAAGTGGATTCTAGCTTATGAGTTGCCCTTCTAGTCATGCGATCAATCTTCGTATATTCCTATCCACTGGTATGAAGGATATCATTCATTTATTGTGACAGCAAGTAGGTTTTCCGCGAGGCATTGTGATATAATTGAGAGAGAATCTTTTGAAATTTTATTGTATATTTGTCTCAGTTGAATAAATTTTCTTACGTTTTTCCTAACTTCTTGTACTGGAAAACATCGTAGACTATGACATTCATCTACCCCTTGCCTTAAATTTCTGTCATTTCCAAGCATTCGAAAGGTGCTAAATAAATTAATAAATGGTTTGGAAACTTAAACAGGGTCACAACATAATTTACTTGCAACCTCATTTTCAAATGGTGATGCATTGGATTTTATGTTTAAATTATAAACGTGTATGAATACCACACTAATTAAAATGCAACGTTTACTGTACAGGTATAATTAAATACTTAATCACCATTAAATCTGAATGTATGTATATAATTAAAATTTATTTTGTAGTAAAAATTAAATATAACATTAAAATGTCATTTATTTTTAAAAATTCCCTTCTAATAATATTAAAGTTAAAATTAAACAATTTCATTATGAATAGAATCAGCATATTTTTTGGTTATACTGCAAATGGCTTTCTTTACGAATGATTTGCTCCTCGCAATGTGGAATACAAATGATCTAATAATGTACAAAAGGTGGTAGAATTAAATAGAGGTGGTTGTTAATTAATTTGTGTAAGGCTGTAATACTTGAGGGAGGTTTTATTGCACGTAATTAAATTCTGCTTAACAGCAACCAACAAAATCAGCACGGCTTCGCAGAGTGGCTTATCAAATTATTTCACCGAATACAGGCGCTAGAAATGGCAAATTTATTTATAAAACCAAGTTGATTGCTTTTTGTTTACAAAGATTTTGAAGGATTTTTTTTGTTTTTCTCAAAAGTTAAAACAAATTGTTGGATGTAAAAAGATCTTTTTAATGTCGTTTGAATTTGGGGTAAAATCAAGTTATTTTTAGAAAGTGTTACTATTTTCATTACAAACTACAATAGAACGTTTTCCAGTTTTTAAATCAGAGAAAAGTAAATTGGGTTGTTTGCTTATCATTATTTTTTTATGAAGTTTATTGAAACATACAGTTTAATTTTTAATTCTGTATTTTTACATCATCTGTAATGAATACTTTGTTCAAAATATTACAGAACTTTTTAAAAATGAATCATTTTCCCGCCCAAAAAATGTTAATATACCGAAACAATAAAAAACATCAGGTAATTTTTTATTATAGCTTCATTCAATTTTATTCCTTTTTCTCATACATAAAGATTCTTAACACGAAAGAATATAATTTAGATCGTGCCAATTTCGAAATAAATACATGAAGAGTTCTGTTCAAAAGTTAATAAAAAACCCATCAAAGGTTAGGTTTAATTTCTAAACTTTTAAATCTTTAATGTATTTTATTTCAAATTGTATATTCTGACTTAGAGCATGTATTACCATAATGATCTAAAATTGAGCAAAACACCTTATAAGAACCCGTTTTTTAGAGAGATAAAAAGTTATAATTAAAAGTGACAATTCATCTCTGCGCTTATTAATTATAATTTAGCAAAAACATTATCAAAATATCTACTGCCAATTTTGAAAAAATCCGATTTCAGATAGTGTTTCGAAGAAAATGCTGATTTTCTTAAAATATCAAAAATAATAAATCCATATTTAAAAACTGATGAAACCTAATAACGAAAGTGTTATTCAAAACCAGTTTTAACTAGTCAATCAGCTGATTATCAGCAAATAACAGAGCTACTTTTCGGAAAGTGTTTTTCTCAAGTGTTTAGGTTATTTTAGGAGTTATATTTATCATCATAAATTTACAACTGCAATCATAGTGAGCAGTGTTCTTCCGAAAAACAGATAATATCTTCAAGATTTCTTTTTATAATACGTATTATAGTAAGAGAAAGCGTTTGATAATTATCTAATTTAAAAAAATGTTAAAACACAATGAGGAACAAAAATAGAAACAATTAAACTAAAAACATTGAAAGGAAAACACTTTTATTTTTAAATTAAAAAACAATTAAATTAAAAACATTGACGGGAAAACACTTTTACTTTTAAGTTGAAAAAAGTTAATTGTAAGTTTGTTTAAACGAAGTTGTACGTATGCTACACAAACAGTAATTTAATTTTAACCATTTACGTTATTTTGCACTTTAAAGTAATACAATTCTTACTGGTCAATAATGTTTATCTTGAACTATTGTAGTTACATAATAAGTATTACTATTTAAAATATATTTCTCTCACATACTATATTGTAGCTGAATTATTGTTTTTGTATGATAAAACATTTAATTACGTATAACACATGCAATAAACTTCTTGGATTATAAAGCATTTTATACTACCGGTAATACTTTTCCATACTTATATTTCTAAAGATTGTTATTTAATAAAATAACGAGCAGTACCTGTATTTCAACAATATACACATGTCATTTTATTCTAGAAAATGTCTCTAACGATTTTGATAAAATGTTGGAAAATGCTACTTTTGGCCAAAAAAAAAAAAAATAGGTCTCATATTTTATAAATTTTTTTTTTTAATTAGAAGAAGCTATTAAAAAAAACATTTTTTGTTTATTGATAAAAATATAATGACATTGATAAAACTAATACAAATGATAACTGTTTCACCATTAATTAAATATTGTTTTGGTTTAATATATTAGTATTCTTAAAGTTGAATTATTATATATTTATTTTATAAAATAAAAATAAAGATTTTCAAATTATTATATTGAGAAATGAATAAAAAACACTCTATGTTGCGTATAGTTATTTTATTTTTTCAGAAACTGCTCTAAAGATTTTAGTATAATTTTTGAACATAACATTGTCGGGCTAAAAAGACTATCTTGATGGAACCAAAGCGTTTTTATTAGAATTATATAGAATTAGAAACAAGAACATATTTCTGATATTATTCTTTAAAGTTTATTTCTTCTTATCACACTATGTTTTATTTAGTTTTACCAATCAAATACAATTAATTATAAGATTGCAAATTTTAATAAAGTGTTAATTAATTAGTACCACAAGAGATTAATGTGAATTCTAACGCTAGTTTATTTTAATTTAATCAATTTATCGACATATCGCTGTTTGACATTTAAATACCTTCCCTAAGGTTGGAATTCGGTAGCAAGGGGATGAAATGCCATTTATGAGGTATTTAGACCCAATGGAAAAATGTGAACTTTAGGTTTTCATTGCGTAGAATTACAATATTTATTTATCAATACTTTGTAATTACAGTGTTGTAAGTTATAATTGTAGGTGTACAAAATAGGCTATAAACAATCGAAGAATAGAATACAATTTTACAAATAGCAGTGAACAACGATTATGATTTAAATATTATAAGAAATCTGTTACGAAGAATTAAAGAAAGAGAGAGGAAGAAAACAGCGGTAAAAGAGAGTATAAAAACGAAAATGTGTTAAATTAACACATACGGGGAAAGAGGCATATAAATTTAGGAATGTTTTTAGAAAATATGATATAGATATAGCAATGGCTACAAATAATACGACAAGGAACAAACTGACAAAGAATATAGAAGAAAAGGACAAATATAGTAAGAATGGGGTATACAGAATACAGTGGGGATTCGAGGCAGTGTACATAGGACAAAAGGGACGAAAATTTAGAACTAGATTTAAAGAACATGTAAGATCATTCAAATACGGTAAAAATGATTCAAATTATGCGTCACATTTAATAAAAGAGGGACACATACCTCGAGAAAGAGAAAACTCCATGAAAGTACTACATAGGCAGAAAAAGGAAGATGTATGAATATTTTAGAGAACTTGGAAATTTTAAAATTTCGACGAGAACAGATATCGTCGCAAGCAGATATTACGATTAAAAAACTAAAAATTTTCAAAAATTAACAGGAGGGACGACCGTTGAAGAGAAAGTTTGAAAGGAACCAATCAGAAGCGAGCGAAAACGTATGATTTTGAAGAGCCAATCAGAAGCGAGCACGTCAGGTTTAATGTACACGTGTTGAGTAAAGGAGGGATACGAGGTGGAGATAGAAAATTATAAATAGGACGGGCCATATTATTGGTGACCAGCATAGATATAGTTTTTGAAGATGGAGGTTCTCCGAAACGCGTCAAAAAAGTAGAATTGACGAAACTAGATCATTATGCTCAACATAGTGACAAAAAGCTGGCAGAAAAGAAGAAGAATATAAAAAGAATTTTATACACAATAGTTTTAAAAATCAACCCCAGTTTATATTACAGATTTACGCAAATGTGCTGCAAGTCGTTTAATGCAGCTGTTTAAAATTAATTTAATTTTAAATGTTTATTAATTTAAAAAGTTGTTTAAATGGAAAAATTAATTTTAAATGAATTTGAGACTCAAGTGTTTCTTTATAAACTTAGCGGTAGTTTTGCAGGTTTCCTTTATTATTTACCTAAGCAATATTGAAAAGAATAATATTAGTCTCTTCAAAAGTAAATATCCTTTCTTTTAACGTAATAAAATATAAATAATGTTCTGAAGTATATAAACGCGTCAAAAAGTATTGTGTTTGAAGCTAGGAAAAGCAGAGATATGTACTCTATAAAATGACACAGTTTTTTTATTATAATTCTTTTTTAAAATCCTCAGTTACACACAATAAAAATTTGAGTGATTGTCTTGAGTTCAGACACCGGGTCTCCATATATTTTAAAGTATGTTTTTGACCGCTCTCTTCTAAATTTTAATTCTTTCGGCAGATTTTGTCAAATAGTAATTTATTAGAACGATATTTTAGTTTACCGGTAAATTATTTTTTACTACAATTAGTTTATGTTTGCTATTAAAGAAAATAAAGGAAGGATACTTTGTGAAAAACTAAGATTTTCTAAATTTTTCCTAACCTCATTAATACAAATATGAATTTATATAAACACAAATATTAATGAATTGGAATTAATATAAATGTAAATTTGAAAAACACAATTAATCGAATATAAATATCAGAAGATTAAATTAAAAAAAATCGAATTAACTAAATCATAATCGGAAAGTAGGGAGGATTAAGAGTGATTTTTTTTCTTGAACTGTAAGAATAAAATAGATGCATTTCAAATATTATAAGTTTTTTTGGGGATTGAAATGTGGTTTACTTAATAAAAATCATGTTTAACAAAATGTATTAAACATTTTAAACAATTATGTAACAAGCAAACATTAAACGAACATGTATTAAACAAAAAAAAGGTTTTTTTTATGGATTTTATATTTTCTAAAGATATGCATAATCTTCATAACAACATTATTTTAATTTTTTTTTTCCATATAAATAATTTATTTTAAGTATTACAAAAGAGTTAACTTTCAAAAATCAGTGTATTTAAGTTTAAAAATCAGTGTGCTTTTAAGTCAAATGTTTTGTCATTAACAGGAATTAAAAATGTTTTAATGCTTTAAAATATGCCAATAAATAATTTTATCAGTTTATATTTTTGGCCACGATATGTGTATAAAAAAACATAAAGAATATATGGTAAAATTTTTTTTTTTTTTAAATGACAGACTTCAATATTAATTACTCTCCAAATAACTGAATTTCGAATTCGCTACAATTTATTTACTTAACCTAGTGATAAAATAGGATTAAATTATGGTTTTGTTATATTCTCTCAAGTAAAAATAGTTTAAACTGAAAGTGTTTCAAACATTTTTGTATTAAGTAGCTCACAATAGCAGTTAATTGTTTTGTTTTATTTTCTCAAGTAAAAATAGTTTAAACTGAAAGTGTTTCAAACATTTTTGTATTAAGTAGCTCACAATAGCAGTTAATTGTTTTGTTTTATTCTCTCAAGTAAAAATAGCTTAAACTGAAAGTGTTTCAAACATTTTTGTATTAAGTAGCTCACAATAGCAGTTAATTGTTTTGTTTTATTTTCTCAAGTAAAAATAGCTTAATCTGAAAGTGTTTCAAACATTTTTGTATTAAGTAGCTCACAATAGCAGTTAATTGTTTTGTTTTATTTTCTCAAGTAAAAATAGCTTAAACTGAAAGTGTTTCAAACATTTTTGTATTAAGTAGTTCACAATAGCAGTTAATTGTTTTGTTTTATTTTCTCAAGTAAAAATAGTTTAAACTGAAAGTGTTTCAAACATTTTTGTATTAAGTAGCTCACAATAGCAGTTAATTGTTTTGTTTTATTTTCTCAAGTAAAAATAGCTTAAACTGAAAGTGTTTCAAACATTTTTGTATTAAGTAGCTCACAATAGCAGTTAATTGTTTTGTTTTATTTTCTCAAGTAAAAATAGCTTAAACTAAAAGTGTTTCAAACATTTTTGTATTAACTAGCTCACAATAGCAGTTAATTGTTTTGTTTTATTTTCTCAAGTAAAAATAGTTTAAACTAAAAGTGTTTCAAACATTTTTGTATTAACTAGCTCACAATAGCAGTTAATTGTTTTGTTTTATTTTCTCAAGTAAAAATAGTTTAAACTAAAAGTGTTTCAAACATTTTTGTATTAACTAGCTCACAATAGCAGTTAATTGTTTTGTTTTATTTTCTCAAGTAAAAATAGCTTAAACTGAAAGTGTTTCAAACATTTTTGTATTAACTAGCTCACAATAGCAGTTAATTGTTTTGTTTTATTTTCTCAAGTAAAAATAGTTTAAACTAAAAGTGTTTCAAACATTTTTGTATTAACTAGCTCACAATAGCAGTTAATTGTTTTGTTTTATTTTCTCAAGTAAAAATAGCTTAAACTGAAAGTGTTTCAAACATTTTTGTATTAACTAGCTCACAATAGCAGTTAATTGTTTTGTTTTATTCTATCAAGTAAAAATAGTTTAAACTGAAAGCATTTCAAACATTTTTGTATTAACTAGCTCACAATAGCAGTTTAATTGTTTTGTTTTATTTTCTCAAGTAAAAATAGTTTAAACTGAAAGCGTTTCAAACATTTTTGTATTAACTAGCTCACAATAGCAGTTAATTGTTTTGTTTTATTTTCTCAAGTAAAAATAGTTTAAACTGAAAGCGTTTCAAACATTTTTGTATTAACTAGCTCACAATAGCAGTTAATTGTTTTGTTTTATTTTCTCAAGTAAAAATAGTTTAAACTGAAAGTGTTTCAAACATTTTTGTATTAAGTAGCTCACAATAGCAGTTAATTGTTTTGTTTTATTTTCTCAAGTAAAAATAGTTTAAACTAAAAGTGTTTCAAACATTTTTGTATTAAGTAGCTCACAATAGCAGTTAATTGTTTTGTATTATTTTCTCAAGTAAAAATAGTTTAAACTGAAAGTGTTTCAAACATTTTTGTATTAAGTAGTTCACAATAGCAGTTAATTGTTTTGTTTTATTTTCTCAAGTAAAAATAGTTTAAACTAAAAGTGTTTCAAACATTTTTGTATTAAGTAGCTCACAATAGCAGTTAATTGTTTTGTTTTATTTTCTCAAGTAAAAATAGTTTAAACTGAAAGTGTTTCAAACATTTTTGTATTAAGTAGCTCACAATAGCAGTTAATTGTTTTGTTTTATTTTCTCAAGTAAAAATAGCTTATACTGAAAGTGTTTCAAACATTTTTGTATTAAGTAGCTCACAATAACAGTTAATTGTTTTGTTTTATTTTCTCAAGTAAAAATAGTTTAAACTAAAAGTGTTTCAAACATTTTTGTATTAACTAGCTCACAATAGCAGTTAATTGTTTTGTTTTATTTTCTCAAGTAAAAATAGTTTAAACTGAAAGCGTTTCAAACATTTTTGTATTAACTAGCTCACAATAGCAGTTAATTGTTTTGTTTTATTCTATCAAGTAAAAATAGCTTAAACTGAAAGTGTTTCAAACATTTTTGTATTAAGTAGCTCACAATAGCAGTTAATTGTTTTGTTTTATTTTCTAAAGTAAAAATAGTTTAAAATAAAGTATTTCAAACATTTTTGTATTAAGTAGCTCACAATAGCAGTTAATTGTTTTGTTTTATTTTCTCAAGTAAAAATAGTTTAAACTAAAAGTGTTTCAAACATTTTTGTATTAAGTAGCTCACAATAGCAGTTAATTGTTTTGTTTTATTTTCTCAAGTAAAAATAGTTTAAACTAAAAGTGTTGCAAACATTTTTGTATTAAGTAGCTCACAATAGCAGTTAATTGTTTTGTTTTATTTTCTCAAGTAAAAATAGTTTAAACTAAAAGTGTTTCAAACATTTTTGTATTAAGTAGCTCACAATAGCAGTTAATTGTTTTGTTTTATTTTCTCAAGTAAAAATAGTTTAAACTAAAAGTGTTGCAAACATTTTTGTATTAACTAGCTCACAATAGCAGTTAATTGTTTTGTTTTATTTTCTCAAGTAAAAATAGTTTAAACTAAAAGTGTTTCAAACATTTTTGTATTAAGTAGCTCACAATAGCAGTTAATTGTTTTGTTTTATTTTCTCAAGTAAAATAGTTTAAACTAAAAGTGTTTCAAACATTTTTGTATTAAGTAGCTCACAATAGCAGTTAATTGTTTTGTTTTATTTTCTCAAGTAAAAATAGCTTAAACTGAAAGTGTTTCAAACATTTTTGTATTAAGTAGCTCACAATAACAGTTAATTGTTTTGTTTTATTTTCTCAAGTAAAAATAGTTTAAACTAAAAGTGTTTCAAACATTTTTGTATTAACTAGCTCACAATAGCAGTTAATTGTTTTGTTTTATTTTCTCAAGTAAAAATAGTTTAAACTGAAAGCGTTTCAAACATTTTTGTATTAACTAGCTCACAATAGCAGTTAATTGTTTTGTTTTATTTTCTCAAGTAAAAATAGTTTAAACTGAAAGCGTTTCAAACATTTTTGTATTAACTAGCTCACAATAGCAGTTAATTGTTTTGTTTTATTTTCTCAAGTAAAATAGTTTAAACTAAAAGTGTTTCAAACATTTTTGTATTAACTAGCTCTCACAATAGCAAGTTAATTGTTTTGTTTTATTTTCTCAAGTAAAAATAGTTTAAACTGAAAGCGTTTCAAACATTTTTGTATTAACTAGCTCACAATAGCAGTTAATTGTTTTGTTTTATTTTCTCAAGTAAAAATAGTTTAAACTGAAAGCGTTTCAAACATTTTTGTATTAACTAGCTCATAATAGCAGTTAATTGTTTTGTTTTATTCTATCAAGTAAAAATAGCTTAAACTGAAAGTGTTTCAAACATTTTTGTATTAAGTAGCTCAAAATAGCAGTTAATTGTTTTGTTTTATTTTCTCAAGTAAAAATAGTTTAAACTGAAAGTGTTTCAAACATTTTTGTATTAAGTAGCTCACAATAGCAGTTAATTGTTTTGTTTTATTTTCTCAAGTAAAAATAGTTTAAACTAAAAGTGTTTCAAACATTTTTGTATTAACTAGCTCACAATAGCAGTTAATTGTTTTGTTTTATTTTCTCAAGTAAAAATAGTTTAAACTGAAAGTGTTTCAAACATTTTTGTATTAACTAGCTCACAATAGCAGTTAATTGTTTTGTTTTATTTTCTCAAGTAAAAATAGTTTAAACTGAAAGCGTTTCAAACATTTTTGTATTAACTAGCTCACAATAGCAGTTAATTGTTTTGTTTTATTTTCTCAAGTAAAAATAGTTTAAACTAAAAGTGTTTCAAACATTTTTGTATTAACTAGCTCACAATAGCAGTTAATTGTTTTGTTTTATTTTCTCAAGTAAAAATAGTTTAAACTGAAAGCGTTTCAAACATTTTTGTATTAACTAGCTCACAATAGCAGTTAATTGTTTTGTTTTATTTTTCTCAAGTAAAAATAGTTTAAACTGAAAGCGTTTCAAACATTTTTGTATTAACTAGCTCACAATAGCAGTTAATTGTTTTGTTTTATTTTCTCAAGTAAAAATAGTTTAAACTGAAAGCGTTTCAAACATTTTTGTATTAACTAGCTCACAATAGCAGTTAATTGTTTTGTTTTATTTTCTCAAGTAAAAATAGTTTAAACTGAAAGCGTTTCAAACATTTTTGTATTAACTAGCTCACAATAGCAGTTAATTGTTTTGTTTTATTTTCTCAAGTAAAAATAGTTTAAACGGAAAGCGTTTCAAACATTTTTGTATTAACTAGCTCACAATAGCAGTTAATTGTTTTGTTTTATTTTCTCAAGTAAAAATAGTTTAAACTGAAAGCGTTTCAAACATTTTTGTATTAACTAGCTCACAATAGCAGTTAATTGTTTTGTTTTATTTTCTCAAGTAAAAATAGTTTAAACTAAAAGTGTTTCAAACATTTTTGTATTAAGTAGCTCACAATAGCAGTTAATTGTTTTGTTTTATTTTCTCAAGTAAAAATAGTTTAAACTAAAAGTGTTGCAAACATTTTTGTATTAAGTAGCTCACAATAGCAGTTAATTGTTTTGTTTTATTTTCTCAAGTAAAAATAGTTTAAACTAAAAGTGTTTCAAACATTTTTGTATTAAGTAGCTCACAATAGCAGTTAATTGTTTTGTTTTATTTTCTCAAGTAAAAATAGCTTAAACTGAAAGTGTTTCAAACATTTTTGTATTAAGTAGCTCACAATAACAGTTAATTGTTTTGTTTTATTTTCTCAAGTAAAAATAGTTTAAACTAAAAGTGTTTCAAACATTTTTGTATTAACTAGCTCACAATAGCAGTTAATTGTTTTGTTTTATTTTCTCAAGTAAAAATAGTTTAAACTGAAAGCGTTTCAAACATTTTTGTATTAACTAGCTCACAATAGCAGTTAATTGTTTTGTTTTATTTTCTCAAGTAAAAATAGTTTAAACTAAAAGTATTTCAAACATTTTTGTATTAACTAGCTCACAATAGCAGTTAATTGTTTTGTTTTATTTTCTCAAGTAAAAATAGTTTAAACTGAAAGCGTTTCAAACATTTTTGTATTAACTAGCTCACAATAGCAGTTAATTGTTTTGTTTTATTTTCTCAAGTAAAAATAGTTTAAACTGAAAGCGTTTCAAACATTTTTGTATTAACTAGCTCACAATAGCAGTTAATTGTTTTGTTTTATTCTATCAAGTAAAAATAGCTTAAACTGAAAGTGTTTCAAACATTTTTGTATTAAGTAGCTCACAATAGCAGTTAATTGTTTTGTTTTATTTTCTCAAGTAAAAATAGTTTAAAATAAAGTGTTTCAAACATTTTTGTATTAAGTAGCTCACAATAGCAGTTAATTGTTTTGTTTTATTTTCTCAAGCAAAAATAGTTTAAACTAAAAGTGTTTCAAACATTTTTGTATTAAGTAGCTCACAATAGCAGTTAATTGTTTTGTTTTATTTTCTCAAGTAAAAATAGCTTAAACTGAAAGTGTTTCAAACATTTTTGTATTAAGTAGCTCACAATAACAGTTAATTGTTTTGTTTTATTTTCTCAAGTAAAAATAGTTTAAACTAAAAGTGTTTCAAACATTTTTGTATTAACTAGCTCACAATAGCAGTTAATTGTTTTGTTTTATTTTCTCAAGTAAAAATAGTTTAAACTGAAAGCGTTTCAAACATTTTTTATTAACTAGCTCACAATAGCAGTTAATTGTTTTGTTTTATTTTCTCAAGTAAAAATAGTTTAAACTGAAAGCGTTTCAAACATTTTTGTATTAACTAGCTCACAATAGCAGTTAATTGTTTTGTTTTATTTTCTCAAGTAAAAATAGTTTAAACTGAAAGCGTTTCAAACATTTTTGTATTAACTAGCTCACAATAGCAGTTAATTGTTTTGTTTTATTTTCTCAAGTAAAAATAGTTTAAACTGAAAGCGTTTCAAACATTTTTGTATTAACTAGCTCACAATAGCAGTTAATTGTTTTGTTTTATTTTCTCAAGTAAAATAGTTTAAACTGAAAGCGTTTCAAACATTTTTGTATTAACTAGCTCACAATAGCAGTTAATTGTTTTGTTTTATTTTCTCAAGTAAAAATAGTTTAAACGGAAAGCGTTTCAAACATTTTTGTATTAACTAGCTCACAATAGCAGTTAATTGTTTTGTTTTATTTTCTCAAGTAAAAATAGTTTAAACTGAAAGCGTTTCAAACATTTTTGTATTAACTAGCTCACAATAGCAGTTAATTGTTTTGTTTTATTTTCTCAAGTAAAAATAGTTTAAACTAAAAGTGTTTCAAACATTTTTGTATTAAGTAGCTCACAATAGCAGTTAATTGTTTTGTTTTATTTTCTCAAGTAAAAATAGCTTAAACTGAAAGTGTTTCAAACATTTTTGTATTAAGTAGCTCACAATAACAGTTAATTGTTTTGTTTTATTTTCTCAAGTAAAAATAGTTTAAACTAAAAGTGTTTCAAACATTTTTGTATTAACTAGCTCACAATAGCAGTTAATTGTTTTGTTTTATTTTCTCAAGTAAAAATAGTTTAAACTGAAATCGTTTCAAACATTTTTGTATTAACTAGCTCACAATAGCAGTTAATTGTTTTGTTTTATTTTCTCAAGTAAAAATAGTTTAAACTGAAAGCGTTTCAAACATTTTTGTATTAACTAGCTCACAATAGCAGTTAATTGTTTTGTTTTATTTTCTCAAGTAAAAATAGTTTAAACTAAAAGTGTTTCAAACATTTTTGTATTAACTAGCTCACAATAGCAGTTAATTGTTTTGTTTTATTTTCTCAAGTAAAAATAGTTTAAACTGAAAGCGTTTCAAACATTTTTGTATTAACTAGCTCACAATAGCAGTTAATTGTTTTGTTTTATTTTCTCAAGTAAAAATAGTTTAAACTGAAAGCGTTTCAAACATTTTTGTATTAACTAGCTCACAATAGCAGTTAATTGTTTTGTTTTATTCTATCAAGTAAAATAGCTTAAACTGAAAGTGTTTCAAACATTTTTGTATTAAGTAGCTCACAATAGCAGTTAATTGTTTTGTTTTATTTTCTCAAGTAAAAATAGTTTAAAATAAAGTGTTTCAAACATTTTTGTATTAAGTAGCTCACAATAGCAGTTAATTGTTTTGTTTTATTTTCTCAAGTAAAATAGTTTAAACTAAAAGTGTTTCAAACATTTTTGTATTAAGTAGCTCACAATAGCAGTTAATTGTTTTGTTTTATTTTCTCAAGTAAAAATAGCTTAAACTGAAAGTGTTTCAAACATTTTTGTATTAAGTAGCTCACAATAACAGTTAATTGTTTTGTTTTATTTTCTCAAGTAAAAATAGTTTAAACTAAAAGTGTTTCAAACATTTTTGTATTAACTAGCTCACAATAGCAGTTAATTGTTTTGTTTTATTTTCTCAAGTAAAAATAGTTTAAACTGAAAGCGTTTCAAACATTTTTGTATTAACTAGCTCACAATAGCAGTTAATTGTTTTGTTTTATTTTCTCAAGTAAAAATAGTTTAAACTGAAAGCGTTTCAAACATTTTTGTATTAACTAGCTCACAATAGCAGTTAATTGTTTTGTTTTATTTTCTCAAGTAAAAATAGTTTAAACTGAAAGCGTTTCAAACATTTTTGTATTAACTAGCTCACAATAGCAGTTAATTGTTTTGTTTTATTTTCTCAAGTAAAAATAGTTTAAACTGAAAGCGTTTCAAACATTTTTGTATTAACTAGCTCACAATAGCAGTTAATTGTTTTGTTTTATTTTCTCAAGTAAAAATAGTTTAAACTGAAAGCTTTTCAAACATTTTTGTATTAACTAGCTCACAATAGCAGTTAATTGTTTTGTTTTATTTTCTCAAGTAAAAATAGTTTAAACGGAAAGCGTTTCAAACATTTTTGTATTAACTAGCTCACAATAGCAGTTAATTGTTTTGTTTTATTTTCTCAAGTAAAAATAGTTTAAACTGAAAGCGTTTCAAACATTTTTGTATTAACTAGCTCACAATAGCAGTTAATTGTTTTGTTTTATTTTCTCAAGTAAAAATAGTTTAAACTAAAAGTGTTTCAAACATTTTTGTATTAAGTAGCTCACAATAGCAGTTAATTGTTTTGTTTTATTTTCTCAAGTAAAAATAGTTTAAACTAAAAGCGTTTCAAACATTTTTGTATTAAGTAGCTCACAATAACAGTTAATTGTTTTGTTTTATTTTCTCAAGTAAAAATAGTTTAAACTAAAAGTGTTTCAAACATTTTTGTATTAACTAGCTCACAATAACAGTTAATTGTTTTGTTTTATTTTCTCAAGTAAAAATAGTTTAAACTGAAAGCGTTTCAAACATTTTTGTATTAAGTAGCTCACAATAGCACTTAATTGTTTTGTTTTATTTTCTCAAGTAAAAATAGTTTAAACTGAAAGCGTTTCAAACATTTTTGTATTAACTAGCTCACAATAGCAGTTAATTGTTTTGTTTTATTTTCTCAAGTAAAAATAGTTTAAACTGAAAGCGTTTCAAACATTTTTGTATTAACTAGCTCACAATAGCAGTTAATTGTTTTGTTTTATTTTCTCAAGTAAAAATAGTTTAAACTGAAAGTGTTTCAAACATTTTTGTATTAACTAGCTCACAATAGCAGTTAATTGTTTTGTTTTATTTTCTCAAGTAAAAATAGTTTAAACTGAAAGCGTTTCAAACATTTTTGTATTAACTAGCTCACAATAGCAGTTAATTGTTTTGTTTTATTTTCTCAAGTAAAAATAGTTTAAACTGAAAGCGTTTCAAACATTTTTGTATTAACTAGCTCACAATAGCAGTTAATTGTTTTGTTTTATTTTCTCAAGTAAAAATAGTTTAAACTGAAAGCGTTTCAAACATTTTTGTATTAACCAGCTCACAATAGCAGTTAATTGTTTTGTTTTATTTTCTCAAGTAAAAATAGTTTAAACTGAAAGCGTTTCAAACATTTTTGTATTAACTAGCTCACAATAGCAGTTAATTGTTTTGTTTTATTTTCTCAAGTAAAAATAGTTTAAACTGAAAGCGTTTCAAACATTTTTGTATTAACTAGCTCACAATAGCAGTTAATTCATATTCCACGCATCACCATTTACTCGGCTAAGTACACAGTGTGGTAATTGTGAGGCTCTGAGTATCAAGGTCCGTGCCCCAGACACGTTAGTTACAAACGTGATCACGTCCCTAAATCACTGCACATTAAACACGCATTTACATTTATATTGCACAAACATCTCGGCTTGATTGTGTGTTTAACACTGCCAAATTGGATTTTGTGAACACCGTCGATGCAGTTTCAACCAAACACAAATTAATTAAAGTGCTGTACTGAATAGTGCTTTTGTGAATCATAAATTACCTTATTCTTTATGACGCATGATTTACTTCCGAAGTGTATAAGTGAATTGAAAATATTTTTGTAAATTAATTTCAGATTGATGTCGAAGTTTCAGTGTAGATCAGATCATTAACAAAACCTGTAAGGTGCGCTTTACATTACAGTTTTACACAGTGTCTGTTATTTCATTTCTCTAAAAAACAACGGATCTGTTTTATTCTAAAACAATAACTTTTCTCAATTATCTGATTTATCACAGTTAATAATAGTTCTATCCATGGTAAAGCTGTTTCTAGATACTAACCAAAAACACGCAATTTACATCTATTATTTCGTTTAATTTTCCATTTATTTTTTACAAATAATGTGTCTTACTTCAAGTAAATATTAGAAGAATTCGTTCATGAACTTCACATTTTATTGATACAGTTTCTAGTGATCTTCGTCAGTGTCCTAATCGTAATCCATCTTTGAAATCATGTTTATATTTTTTCCATCAAATTATTGTTATTATTATTATTCTCTTTATTTGTTTCACCCAACTTTGGAGTACACTAAATCAATCACATTTAATGTTCTGTGCTTTCCTCGTAGCCCAGTATTGCTTCATTCGTTGTGATCTTGCTTTTCTTTCTTCGTCAGAGATTTGCATCGTTCGCTTGGATTTGACTTTTCCTTGGAACCGTTGCTTCTTGTCCTTGGTTATTGTTTTGGCTGTTCTGTCCATGAACATAGTGACAGTGATTTGTAGTTCTGTTATGTCTTTCTCTGTTTCTCTAAACCAAAGTGGTTTGGCTCTTCTATTGCGAAAGTAGTCAAATATTTTTTTAATAGTCTATTTTTGTCCATTCGGAGGATGTGCCCATAAAAATCAATTCTCCTTTTTCTTATTGTGTCTGATAGTGTTTCAGTTTTTTGGTAAAGAGTTTCATTAATTATTATTATTATTAAAATTATTAAAAATAATTAAATTATTATAAACAGACGGATAGACACACACAAAAAAACACACACACACACACACACACACACACACACACACACACACACACACACACACACACACACACACACACACACACACACACAGGTAGAGAGAGAAAAGAGAAAGAGAGAAAGAGAGAGAGAGACAGACAGAGAGAGGAGAAAATTGAAAAAAGAAAAGAAATATAACCTCCCAAATTTTAATATTACTTTTACAACTAAAGTCACAGTGTCGTAAAGCAAAAAAATTTAATCTAATCTTCATTTCGTAGTAAAGGATACGGTAAAATATTTAAACAAACTAATTTTCAGCTAGAAATTTTCTGAATTTTCAGTCTAAGCTAATTTAAAATCCTATCATTTGTAATTGAAAAACTTTATTCAATGCAAAAAAAGGGGATGGCACAATGAACAACAAAACTTTTGTCTTTTTATTTGTTGAAAAACTTGTGAAGCATTCTGTTTATTTCTTTTATCAAAAGTTATTTTCTAAACATTGAAGTTAAATGTTGTTAAGTAATTCCTTGTATTGTTTGGCCTAAGTTTATTTTCTTATTACTTGATTATAAATTTAAAATCTTTGTGTTAAAATACAAATCAGTTGTGATTCTATTTTCGAGTGATAAAATATAAGTGTACATACAGTTCCGTTAAACAAAAGCTTCGTGGTTTTTGCTTAGTATTTAAAATGTTAATGGACAGTTGAAATGCCATAGATCCTTTAAACCCTTTGAAACGAATGACGATCTAGATCGTACTTATATTTAAATAAAAAGTGCACGATATGTTTAACTGTAAACACTCTAACAAATGTCAGATGGGTGTAATGGTGTATGGTGTAATGGTATTAATTATAATTTAAATATTTTTCATTCAACTGAAAAGAAATATTACATGTAAAATAATAACACAATCATATTTTTAACCCACATTCCTTAGTTTATTTAGTATGATTTTTTTTTTGAAAAACGAATTGTTAATTAATACGGGTTTCTCAACACAATACATCCGAACCTTCATTTCACACTGGAAGAAAAGACCGATAATAAATTAAATTTTCTTGACCTATCCATTTCAAAAGTAAACAATAGTTTCAAATACAGTGTTTATAGCGAACCTACCACAACCAGCCAAACAATACATTCTTCCACCCATCCATATAATATAAAAATGGCAGTTTACAATAGTTTGTTACACAGGTTAATTTCACTCCCTATGGATAAAGGAAGCTATGAAAATGAAGTAAACATCATTAAGTACATAGCTGTTTCAAACGATATAAAAGCTCAATTGTTGATAGGCTTATTGCCAAGCACAAGAACAAAAATAAAAAAATCGTTCCCGATAAAAAAACGTACATCTCCACGGAATATGGTTCAACTTTAAGCCACACCCTAAAAAAAGAATTAGCCAAAAAAATATAAATGTATCTTTCAGAACAAGTAATAAGTTGTCAACATTATTAAAGAAGCCAGTTGCAAATAAATGTGGAGATAACTTTGAAAAAACTGGCATATTCAAAATGAAATGTAGTGATTGCCTAAGCTTCTATATCGGTCAGACATCTCGCTCTTTTAAGAAAAGATTTAAAGAGCACATACCCAGAAGTGCATTCTTGACAAACTCGGCTTTCGCAGAACATCTAATGGACAAAAACCATAAATTTGAAGACATCTATACCAACATGGAAATATTACATTTATGTCATAAAAGTAGTTATATTGATGCGATTGAAGAGTTTGAGATTTACAAGAGCAAAAAATCAGACCCCCAGAACATCCTCAATGAAAAACTTTCATTTAAATCAAACTTAATATATGACATGGCTCTAAGGATAAGTGATTTGTGTAAGTAACAAAAACCAACAGATGCACCGTAACTGATAACAATGACGGGCGCACTACTAATGATGGAGACTCCGCAGTCCGGAATGTAACGACATACGAGTCGCGTGTGTAGCTTGGCCAAGCCAAATTTTAATGATGAATATTTTAAATGTGTAATTGTGCTCAGTGTTTGTGACGTATGTTTTAATATTTTGTTTGACTTTGTGACGACCTCGACAGAGGGATTTAACATTTTGTATGGCCTGAAGATGAAACTATAAAGTTTCGAAACCGCGGTAGCCTTTATGAGGTGAGTTGATAGACCACTGACGGGAAGAATAGGTATATAATCCTAATCATTTGAATATGTGGTCCGGTGGCTATGTTACAATAATGAAATACGGGTTTGTATTCACATTTATAACTGTTACTGAAAATTGTACATGTTTTTAGAACATTCTCTATAAAAAGGACGTGTTTCAAAAAATGTAAAATATTTCTCATCTGAAACTTAAACATTTTTTTTTTGAACTTGAAGTATATTTTTTATCTCAATTCCTAAAAAAAAATAGTTGAACGAAAATCAAAGAGGCAGTTACGATATTTACTCGTTTATTGGGCATTATCCTACATGGAATATTTCGTATTTTGTGGAATTCAATAACCACCAGAGTGTCGATGCATAATTTAGTAGCCGCTGACGTAAACTTTATTTTGATGCGCCATATTAAGCAATACACCAAGAAAGTAATCACTACCCTCATTAAAGGACACGTCTGCTATAATTTACACAGTAAATTGAATCCTGATCAACCAGACCATACCAATTAGCATATGAAAGAGTTTTGTCAAGATTGGTTGCAGAAAGCAGTTGTAGTTAGGTGATAGGACAAAATTACTTAATGTAATAGTTGGGCTAACAGAATATATAACAGAGATTTTATACTAAATTTGTATTTACGTAGACTTTATTAAATTATTTTCAAGTTAATCTAACGCATTATACTTATTAGTATAATTCGCATAAAGAGTAGATGATAAGCAACGAAAAGAAACGGAAAATAAGAACAATAAAAATTAAACAGAAACGCTTGAAATTAAATCACGAATAATCGTTTAAATAATTAATTAAGCACCGCTTATTCAATTATTTATTTTCTAATTGATCAAAATATTTTTTTATCGTTATAAAAGAAAAAAAACTGGTGATTGTTTAAAATCTAGCGAACGTAATCAAGTGGAAAATATAACAAAAAGTTGCAACGTTTCAAAGTTTTAATGAATAAAGGTTTTCATAATTTAAAGTTACAAAATGTTTTTACTTTCTTGCTAGTAGCGAGTATAAAATTAACAATAATGATTAAGGTGTTATAGTTTGGAAGACATTTATAATTCTCGTAAATTTTTCAATTTCTTTATAGCTAATTAGTTGTTATATGGGTTGAATAAATGCGTTAATGATTTATGTATGCCATGTATTTTTATTTCAAAAAAAGCCTACGTAGTGGCCTAGTTGATAGCGTACTGGGCTTTCACCCCGTTAACCCGGGTTCGATTCCCGGCCAGGGCTTGGCATTTTCATACGCTATAAATCATCCCACCGTCTGCATTAGCCCAAGTGTGCACAATAGTTGAACGTTAATATATATATATATATATATATATATATATATATATATATATATATATATATAAAACCTAATTCCATACTAGCGAGGTTGGTTTTAGTAAAGGGTAACCCCTACTATCGGTTTACGTATAAACTTGTTTGTAATATTTTAATCTATTTAAAGTTTTTTGATTACAAACCACAATTGTTTATAACTGATTAATAAACTATAAAAGACGAGTAAGGCATAACTTGAATTTAAAAATATAAAAAACATTGGAATATTTAAATTTAGAAATTTTTTAGTAAAAAGTAAACAATATTCAGTTAATACAAATCCTGTATAACCGATTTCTGTATAAACTAAATTAAGCCTAACTCAGTGTTAAAAATAAGTGACAGAGCCCGCTTTAACTTCTAGCCCAACTCTTAATTCAATTTAAAACTTTGCTTTTAGGGGACGTTTTATTTTCATCCATCCCCTTTCATACTTTATATCAAAGAAGATTTAAACATGATTAATGATTAAAAGTTTCAAAAATTTAGTTATTTTATTTGAAATATTTTGTAATACAATTAATGACTTTGTACTTTAAAATGTATTTAAGTTCTTTGTCACTATTTTAAGTGCCCTTTTAAAAGTAAATCTGTTTTGAAGTACACACTAGATGTTTATTTCAGAATGGCATTACTGTATACATTTATCGTTTGTGTTTAACTACACAATACGAACACATACGGTTTCAGAAATTATTTATTGGTATATTTAAGTGTATTTTGCACGGCAATAATTTGTAATTAATTAATAAATCCGAACTATAGTTCCACAACTATCTACAAAGAAGAAGGCATATAAAATTTAGAATTTAGAAACACTAATTTTTACAATTATTATAAATTCCCTGAAATTTATGAAAATCTGTTTTGTTTTTGAAAAACATACACATAAAATAAACATGTAAGTAAATGAAACAGTGCCTATATGGATGTTATTATAAGCATGTATGTTGACGAAAATTATTTAATACATATTTCCAAAACATACACAAAGTGTGTTCAGAAAGTAACGATAATTTTAATTTTTTGAACAAAATATTTATTTATTCTTCTACATTGATGTTGTCACCTTCAAAATAGTCCCCATTGGAGATTATGCACTTGTGCCAGCGCTTCTTCCAATCCTCAAAACACTTCTCAAACTCGATCTTTGAGATAGACTTTAGTTCTTTCAACGATGCGCTTTTAATGTCATCAACGGCTGTAAAACGACTGCCCTTTAAGGTTCTCTTTATTTTTGGAAATATGAAAAAGTCACACGGAGCCATGTCTGGCGAATATATAGGCTGGGGCATCGTTACAGTACTGTTTTTGGCCAAAAATTCACGAATAAGCAATGACGTGTGAGCTGGTGCATTATCGTGGTGCAATAGCCATGAATTGTTTTTCCACAGATCCGGGCGTTTTTTTCGGATTACTTCACGCAAACGGCGTTGAACTTGTAGGTAGTACTCGTTATTGACCGTTTCACCTTGTGGCAGGAATTCATGATGCACTATGCCATTAATTGAAGAACACGGTGAGCATAACCTTAACGTTCGACCGCACTTGTCGAGCCTTTTTCGGTCTTGGCGAGCCAGAATGCTTCCACTGGGATGGTTGAGCCTTAGTTTCGACGTCATATCCATAAATCCATGTTTCGTCACCTGTTATAATACGTTTCAGTAATTCTGCATCGTCGTTGCTTTTATTTTGTAACTCCTGAGCAACTTCCATTCGCCGCTGTTTTTTTCAAAATTCAACAATTTTGGAACGAATTTTGCTGCCACGTGTTTCAGACATAAGACATTGGAAACAATGTCATGACATGATCCAACCGATATGCCAACATCATCAGCGACCTCTCTAATTGTGATTCGGCGATTGTTATTAACCATTTCTTTCACTTTTTCCACGTTTTCATCGGTTGTTGATGTGCTGGGGCGTCCAGGGCGTTTGTCATCTTCAACGTCTTCACGGCCTTCTTGGAAACACTTATACTACTCGTAAACCCTTGCTTTACTAATAGCAGACTCACCATAGGCTTTTGTTAACATTTCACAAACTTTGTTATACTTTATTCCATTTTTTACGCAAAATTTGATACAAATTTTTGATTCATTTCTTTTAATGGATCGCCGAGCTCATAAAAACACGTCTAACATTAGTGGCTGTCACAGACAAAGTCAACAATGAAAACAGCTGAAAGTTTTATCATACTTCAAGGGCATGTATACCAACATAATAAAAAAATATTTGATAATCGGACTCTCCAAGCCCGCGAAATTTAAAAATTCTCGTTACTTTCTGAAACACCTCGTATATTATTTAAATGAAATATACACAAAACAAAGTACACACACAAAAATATGTAAAAATATATTAAATGTTTTTACTAAATAAATATAAAAATATTTGGAGAGAGAGAGAGAGAGAGAGAGAGAGAGAGAGAGAGAGAGAGAGAGAGAGAGAAAAGCAAGGCAATTTCCACAGGTGTAAGTAAACTTAATAATTTATGAAATTAGTGAGTGAAAAAATAAAATAACAAAACACGAAACAAATACATTAGTTATGTTCACGAAAGATAAGTGCATACAGATACAGTGACTTTTTTGTATTATTCCTCACAAATTCAGAAAGCAATTTTGCAAACTACTCTTTCAAAATTTAACAATTTCAACTCCGTAAATTAAAAGAATAGTTTTGAATCAACACTAGTGTTTAAATATAATGACTCAACGACTGAAGGAATTTTATTTAGTCTTATAGATTTTATTCCAAAATGTATTAATTTTCGTAAAATAATGGAGATTGGTATTTTCAAAAAGCGCTGAATGTAACTATCATTAAAAAACATTGATTTAAAGTTTATTAAATATTCAATAATATTGTGATAATATCATTCTATTGTAAGTTGAAGAAAGAAAATTAAGTCACTGCATGAGCTATTCCCTAACACTCTCTACTTACTAACAAAGTACTTTTAACTTAAAGTAGCTTATAAGTACACATGCCATTATCGCGAGCCAATCCCCGCATTCACTCTGTTTTCATATTTTTTCGACCTATTGCATTCAATTATCTATCGATCGATTATATTACAATTTTAAATTTATGCCTGACTGTTATCAAAGCAGTAAAGGTTTGCATAACTTGGAAGTTAAAAGAATGTCTAAACAACTTTTCCTCAATGTTACAGTTATCAACTGTTGTATGAAGTTTGTTCGTGAGTTATTCTATGAATCAGCTCTTTGTTTACCAGTTGGCATATTGATTATCTTTGTTTTGTTTTGATTGTTTTTTCATTGGATAATATGAGATTTTTATTTTGAAATATTTTTTTTCTTCTAATAAGAAAAATGTTTTTGACAATTTTATGCATAATTTTAAATTAATAAATAATTTTCAGTTAGAGTAAGTAGAATTATTTTAATTTTTTCTAGTTACTACAAAATGAAAAATAATATTTGTGTAAATATTGATTACCATTTCAAACACAAAATGTTTTTAGTAAGCTAAAATTATGGTAATTTATTAATACACAATAATTATGAATGATTTAAAGTAAACACATAAATCAATTACTATGGTATTTAATGTAATAGTGTATAAATAAATGTGACATTTAAATCTCATCTCTCTACGGATTAATTATTCATAGAGGTTCTTCAGATGGATGACTGAAATGTCAATTCGAAATTATAGGAAATTATTTCATCAAATTTTTAATGCATGTTTTATTTTCTTATTATTATTTAAAAACTTTTTAATAAAATCATTAGTACAGTTTTTTTAGTGTAGTAATGTAAGGTTTAAAAAAAATATTATTCAGACTTGCTTATGTAATATTATTATAACTTAGATACTTTAATTTTCATTTCTGTTTTCTTTTTTTCATTGTTAATCTTCATTGTTTTTCATTGTTAATCTTTCATTCATTTTCATTGTTAATCTTTTTTCGTGTAAAACAAAATAATTATGGAAAGAAAATGTCTCGCTTACAATTGAAAAGGATTTTAAACAGTAACCCCATTAAATAACATTAGGCTATATAAATATCAACTTCAATATGCAAACGTATTAAAACGCCAAGTTAGAAATTATGGAAAAAGCCTATAAAATTATACATTTTTATCCCACACATTTTAACCATTATAATCAGCGCTATACCATGTATAAATTAACATTTATGAAATTGCATTGAAAGTTCAGCAATAACGCACACACACACACACACACACACACACACACACACACACACACACACACACACACACACACACACAAGTGAACTAGAGCTTAGTATTTTGCTCCGTTTCAAAGAAATGGGCAATACAATTTCTGGAAAACGTTTCTTTTATTATAACCTAAAAAAACAAGTTTTCAGTTTACAGTAGGAATGAGTAAGTTAACTGAGGTTAGAGGTTACACATTTTTATCGATACAAGTGTTGCCCATTATTATATTTTTGTAAACATACCGATCGTGCATAATTACTGTAGGCCTAATAACATAACAGTAAAATAGGTTGAAGCTTTTGTTACTGTCCAACATCGGGTTGGCCAACGAAACTGTAGTTGTCTTTTATTGTGCATAAACTATTTCGCGTAAACAAAAAGTACAAGCCTCGTTGGTAATTTGTAATCACACCAAATGGTATAACTGAAGGTGCATAAACCGCCAGAGGGATTGTCAAAGTTTACTTCTATTAGCCAAAAACTAAAGATTTTGTTATAAATTTTCAATAATATAGTTGATTATATTTTCGATAAGTTACGTAGTGAGTATTGAAGGAAAACATTTTCTAAATCACAGTATGTCAGTTATAAAACGAAATAAATATCAAGAAAACGTATTTATTTCCACACCAAGAAACTTCACTTAAGGTTTACTCTTCTAAGATGTTTTCTGTGTCACTGAATGAAAGGTTCTGCGCTTTGACATTAATGTGGTCTTAGTACCGCGTCCTCTTCCATTACTGAATAAGTCAACGATATCCAACAATTCTTTCAATAATTTATTGTAGATAGCAATAACGTAACACGTTCAAACAATTACAATAACCAAGTTGTGTTATCGAGTTAATAATTTCAAGAAAGTATGAGAAGTTCAAATATTTACATAAATATAAGTAATAATTTGAAGTAAGTTAGTAAAAAACCAGTAGGCTAATTAACACTGAACATTTTTATACCAATTTTATTACAGCTACATTGAACAAATATAGGCACATTAGACAAAAACAATATTAAAATTGATTTAATAAAAATTAATACAAAATTAGTTATTATATCCCGGTAGCATAGCTGCAGTTTTCACGTTATCACAATGCAATAGCTACAGAATTTATCATCGTTACAGAATTAGAATAGTAGAACTTGTAAAAAAGCGTATTATTTTTCGTTTGAAAAATTTATTAACAATATAACTACATATATTTGGCTTATGTACTTTAGGATTCTGTAAACGATACTTAATTAAACCTGCCAACAACGTAACTCCCTTTGACAAGTTACATACACATTAATGCAGTTACACTTGTTATTTAGCAATGAAACTATTTCACTGCTTATTTTGTTTAAATAACTCAAAGGTTGTAACATCCTTTAATTAACTCGACGTATTAACTGACAAAGTGTCATTGCTTTTGTAATATTGAGCTTAATTTACTGTAAATGCATCACATGTGCGCGGTTTAATTAAAACTTAATTTACAAATTGGTAAATTTAGATTTTATGACTAAACGTAATTTTCGGATAACTGATAACTAATTAGAATGTCCACATGTAAAATAATTAGTTTCCATATAAACCGAAGTGATTATTAAACTAAATATTCTTTAGATACTAAATGGAATCAACGTATTAGAGAAGTTCTCACATTTTAAATATTTCCAAAAGATATTAAGGTTTGGAAATCGATCAAAAGTAACATAATCAAAAGCGGTTTTTCAGATTCTGTTAGACCATTGGTTGTACAAAATTGTTCATAACTGAAGTCTATATACCAAACTCGAAAAAACCTTAGAAAAAATAAAACTAATCATGAGTCTAAGTTTACTTTTCGGTTTGAATCAATTTACTCCAAAACTTTAAAGTTTTTTTATTAGAAAATTAATGTGTCGAGTTCAAAATTGGTTCATACATGATCAAAATTTGAACTTTTCCTAATAATCCAATATCCTAGTTAGGGAAAACCTAATTTTCTATTCTTAAGATTCGAAGCTTATTTTTTGGTTGTTAGCCTGTAGGTTCTATCATAATTTTCCCCGCAGGAGTGCAAACTAGCTGCACATCTTGAGAGAATTTAGAAGTCCCTCGCGGTACCCGACGCTAACACACACTTATACTTTCAACACTACACTTACGACTTTAACACTTTATTCTCACACTTATATTTAGGGAGGCGATAATAGCGTCGATGTGCTTTTCGCCTTAAAATAACAAAAAATCATCATTTTTCAATTGTAAGTGTTTAAGCCGACCATGGTTTTAAGGTTGTTAATCTAAATGTCAATTAAAATTTTAAGCTTTTTAGTCTATAGGTTCGATCATGATATTTGGAATGTTAATCTATAGATATGACCATAATTTTTCAGTTGTTAGTCTGTAGATTAGATTAGATTCAAACTAGACGAAGGGATAACACAACCCCAGCCACTACGGTCAATGGACCTATTGTACAACTAAACCTCTTGAGTACTAGTTTAGCAGATGACTGATGCCCTTAGTAAGTTCCAACAATCCACTGATTAGCTAATTTGGCTGAAGAAGGATCCTGTTCATGTGCACCTCAGACCAGTGTCCTGTAATGAGCCCCGTGATTTCTAGTCTGTAGGTTCGAACGTAATTTGTTGGCTGTTAATCTGTTTCCATCATATTTTTCGGTCACTTAAGTTCGAACATGATTAAGTTCGAAATGAATTTAACATCCATACGTTTGCATTATAATAATCTGATTTTACGTTTATTAGTTTATAGATCCAATAATCATTTTTAAGTGGTTATTTTATAGCTTCAATCATGACTTTTTAGTTGTTAGTCTATAGCTCCAATCATGATTATTCAGTTGTTAGTCTATAGCTTCAATCATGATTTTTCAGTTGTTAGTCTATAGCTCCAATCATGATTTTTCAGTTGTTAGTCTATAGATATCAATGTGATTTTTCAGTTGTTAGTCTATAGCTCCAATCATGATTATTCAGTTGTTAGTCTATAGATTTCAATGTAATTTTACAGTTGTTAGTCTATAGCTCCAATCATGATTTTTCAGTTGTTATTAGTCTATAGATATCAATGTGATTTTTCAGTTGTTAGTCTATAGCTTCAATCATGATTTTTCAGTTGTTAGTCTACAGCTCCAATCATGATTATTCAGTTGTTAGTCTATAGATTTCAATGTAATTTTACAGTTGTTAATCTATAGCTCCAATCATGATTTTTCAGTTGTTATTAGTCTATAGATATCAATGTGATTTTTCAGTTGTTAGTCTAAAGCTTCAATCAAGATTTTTCAGTTGTTAGTCTATAGCTCCAATCATGATTTTTCAGTTGTTAGTCTATAACTCCAATCATGATTTTTCGAATGTTAGTCTATAGATTTCAATGTAATTTTTCAGTTGTTAGTCTATAGCTCCAATCATGATTTTTCAGTCTATAACGCCAATCATGATTTTTCGGATGTTAGTATATAGATTTCAATGTTATTTTTCAGTTGTTAGTCTATAGCTCCAATCATGAATTTTCGGATGTTAGTCTATAGATTTCAATGTGATTTTTCAGTTGTTAGTCTATAGCTCCAATCATGATTTTTGGTCTGTTAGTCTATAGATTTCAATATGATTTTTCAGTTGTTAGTCTATAGCTTCAATAATGATTTTTTTGGCTGTTAGTTTTTAGATTGAAATATAATTTTTAAGTTGTTAGTTTTTACCTCAAATCATGATTTTCCGCTTGTTAGTCTATTTATTTTTGAATATAATTTTTCAGTTATTAGTCTACAGATCCAATCATGATTTTTCGCTTGTTAGTCTATAGATTTGAATACGATTTTTCAGTTGTTAGTATATAGCCTCAAACATGAATTGGAGCCCCGCAACCAGAATTGTAATCTAAAAGTAATTACTTCTTTAAATGTTAACAGTATTTTTCAATCAATATTTTCAAACACTACTGATTTAATCAATGACATTTTTAACATTTGATAATTTCACAATTTTCTTTCCAACCACGGTTTCCCTTATTAGAGCATTTTTAAGGCATTGTATTGACAAGACTCAATAAAAAGTTGTAAAATTGTATAAAAATTTAATATTTCATTAATTTAGTTTAATTTTTTCCAATAATCACACGTATAAATAATAACTATTGATATCTTGAAAATCAATGATATTTTTTGAATACGTGTGCGTTTCTATATTTATTTCCAAAACGTAATTCAAAATAATGCGTCATAATATTGCACCACTTTTACATAAAAAATTAAGTCAATTAAAATGTGGGATATTTAAAATGGCGATTACAAATATCAAATTTGTTAAAATTAAAAACAAGTTTAACAAAGATCAGCTATTGTTTAGAGGCAGTACCTGAAGAAATGGTTTTTATTTTGCCGGCGGAAAACCGATGTGGTTATCATCGCCGATACTCAAAAGAGAAAGATAAAAGAACGAATAAAATAAACAAAAATTAAGTTTAATAAGAAAACAAACTATAATAACAAAACAAATAAATAAAACAAAAAAAATAACAGTTATAGATATATGACTAAAACTAGTTAACAATAATATATATAAAAACAACAACATACACACAAATTATTGTAGGGCTGTAAATTGGCTCTACAACAATAACAAGACAAATAAAAGAAATATAAACGTAACTAAAACTAAATAACAAAATAAAAACAACTTAAAAATTAAATTAATAAAACAGTAAATATAAATAATCTTTCCAGGGCTGTAAAGGGGCCCCACTAAAAACAATAACAAAATTATAAATTAAATTTTATTTAAAAAATTCAGAAGATGGACGAAGTCTAGGACCCGGTCAACGGCCGAGGCACTATCTCCTAACATCGTCTGCAAACAAATTACTCAGACCACGCATAACACGGAAATTTTGGAAACCATCACAATCGAGCAATACATGTTTTATTGTGATGGTTTCCCTACAGAACTCGCATTCAGGTGGGTCCCCGCCTCCCATCAAAAATCCATGCATTAGTAAGGAATGACCAATACGGAGGCGAGTGATCAACCTTCCCTACGACTTGCACATATTGACGACCTCCAAGGACGAACAGTATTTTTAATTACCTTCAGTTTGTTTAACAACCCGTAATTGCCCACTCATTCTCCCAATCCACAAGATTGTAAATAGATTCTGAAAATCAATAGAACAACACGTTGAGTGGCTGGCGGCAGCAGAGTTGCTTCCTTTGCCGCTATATCGGCTCTAGTGTTCCCAACTATACCACAATGACCAGGTAACCAGCAAAATGATACACCAACACCTCGTAGTTTTAGACGATGGATAGAACATAGAATATCCTGAACTAGAGTGTTTATCGAATATATATCCTGGATTGCCTGAAGTTCACTTTTCGAATCGGAACACACCAGACAATGCACACAATCTGTGAAGAAATGTAGGCAACTTTATGATAGAAATATTCGATGAAGGTAATATTTATTTGGTAAAATACTATAAAACTACTGCCATATTGAGAACGAAGGCTATTTACTTAGTAACAAAACATGTGATGTATTTAGTTGAGCTTAAAGAGGTAGCACGAAATGTTATATAGCTTTTTATTTTGGTCCAAAATTTGAACTTTTAAAAAATTTACTTTTTATTGCTATACACCGATGATGATGAAAATAAACGGTGAAAAAAGGATAACACATTTCGGTTGGTACTTTAAAGTTACTAGGCACATGGAAATGCATTTTAAAATAATGAATTTTGAATGGAAATGGAAAAAACACAAACTAATTAAACAACCCTACGCTTGCGCCGTGAGTTTTCGAGTGAAACAAATGCTCGTTCATTTTATTTCTCTTGCTACGTTACAGTGGTACCATGTGAACACAAAAGGGATTAAATGGTTTATAAATGACTCATGGATGTTTAATCAGGAAGGGGAGTTTCAGGTATTGACAATACTGTGTTTTGTTATGCATTTGCTTTGCCGATACTGTATGTGGCTTCCGTCATGCTGTAATTCATAATTTAAATACCAGTGTTCAAAAAACTATGTTGTCTGTACATTAGACAACAATCCCACTCAGCTAGAAATTTGTAGCGTTAGTAATAAAGAGTATTAAGTAATATTTGTTTTAATTTGATTGATTTAAGCTTCGATGTAAAATATAAATACAAATATTTATATAAAATATAAATTTGTTTCATTTCAAGTTATAGGCCTATATGTAAGTTTATTCTAAAGATGATTTGGTAAAGTATCACGAACATAAATAACCATAGCAATCAATTATACTGAGTTGTGTTTTTAATGATTTACAACAAATCGGTGAAAAATTTAGTTTTATACCAGCATATTTGGCCGTTACAATGTTTTAGTGAAAAATATAGTCAAATTTTTACGTGAAAGTTTCTTTCAAAACTCTATTAAATTTCATAGCTTCATTTTTGTTTTACAAACGTAATGTTCGATATTGAAAAATTTCGTATCTGTAAATCAAACAAGAGTTGTATAGTCACAATAAATATGTGAACGGACATGCAGTTTGTTTTATTAGAATTATTGAAACATTCAATTGATAGCTGATTTATTGAATGATTTTGTAACAAGGTATTGTTACGTAAGATCAAGATGAGTTTTAAGTTATTTCTAGAAGCTGTGTTTATTTGGATTTTAAACTCTACATAGTAAGAACGTTTAGAGTTATTTACACTCTAAAATTAAATAAATGTTTGTTACTAATAAAGCGTTACTCTCGCGTAAAAGAAAACCTTCAATTAAATTAAAACAAAAATTACATGTTGGAAGTTTAAAACAAGTTTGCTCACATCAAAGTTTTATCGTAAGTAATTGTTTACTGTTATATAATTGCTTTTATTTCGTTAACAGGTTTTGTAAAATTTACTTTAAACAAATCGAAATTATTTAATACTTTTTTTAATAACCGTTTTAAGAGTATAGAATGTATTTATAACCTTTCAAATTACGTAAATGAATTAAATTTAAAGTAAACTTAACATATGCCTAATTAAAATTAGGCACTCTAACAGTGTTTTGTCACTTATGTACTAAATTAATTTAGTGATGTTGAAACACCAGGTGCTAGAGCATTTTTGGACAAATATATTAGTTAGTTTCAATATATACAACAACAATGGGAGTTGACATTTTTCAAAATTCTTGACTCTAGTAAAAGTGTCGTTAGAAATATTTTTTTATTCAATTAGTAATCTAAATGTACAGTTCTGTGAACCAAACCTAATCAATTAATTGTAAACGTCAAACAAATATAAATGGCATAATAAATTTAAGCATAGATTCTTTTATACGTTATAGTAATACTTTAAAGTCAGGTATTGGAAATTTATAAATATTGATTTTAAGTTTAGTATTATTTTTATTAGTAATTACTTTAAAAAAACTAGTAGGAAATTTAGAAAATCAATTAATTTGAAGCTAATTGATTATTTGTAGCTTAGAAACTGTACCAAAGTTAGCAAATAAATTAGTTATAAGCTCAAAATATATAAATTGTGTAATAAATTTATATAAGCACATATGCCTTAATAAGCTGACCTTATACAACGTAAACAAGTATGTCAAATTTAGAACAAAATTTAATTACAATATAAAAACATATTTATGAAACATACAAATAAATAACATCATAAATAAAATGTGTTCTGTTATAAATGTGTCTTGTTATAAATTATTATAACAAAAATTGCTTATCTAAAAATCTTGAAATAAGGCACTACACTACAGTAGTGAAACCGGAATGCTGTACGCAAGTGAATGCTTGGTACTAAATTATAGTTTAGATAAACTGAAAATACTGGAAAGCAGAATCATGAGAAACATTTTAGGCCCAGTGAAGACTAAAGAAACATGGAAACTAAGATCTACTGATGAAATATACAGGAACATAGAGGACATGACAGAGACGATAAGGAAGAGAAGACTGCAATTTTTCGACATATGTACAGGATGAACGATTCAAGACTAGCAGAAAGGATACTCAAGTACCTACGGAATAAAAAGTCAACAACTAGTTGGATTCAAGAGGAAAGGGAAGATTTAGAAAGAAATAATATTGAAGAAGACGAAACGCTGAACAGAGAGATTTTTAGAAAGAGGATACTGAGTATGGAATGATTCCAAGGAAGATTGCAGAAGAAACCTGGTGCGAAGTGGTCCGAAGACAGAAGGAAGCTGCATAGTGAAACGATGAGGGAATAATTGAGGGAACGGAAGAGAAAGCAGCTACGTGTGAAGAATTGAAATTGTCACGTGGTCCCTAGCAGGCCTCATCAAAAGAAAAAGAAGGAGAAAATGTATTCTGAGTAACCAAGGAATAATTTTTAAATAACAAAAACTGTTGTTTTATCAAAAAAAAGCTAGGTTAATTATATTATCACTGAATAAGTTCTGTGTTGTCATATATATTTTACAAACTATTGTAATACTTTAAAAACAAGTATAGGAATATATTTATGATCATTGATGTTACGTATAGAATTTCTTTTTATTATTAATTACTTTAAAAAGAAAACTATTAGGAAATTAACTTGTATATTGCATTTTGTATAGATTATAAATGCAACTTTAATGAAATGTATATTGAGAATCGCATTACAAAAGTTACAACATCGTTAAACGTTTATATTGATCACTGTTTGAAAAGTTTGAGTTTTAAGACCCTTTGAATTTGAAAAGTTTTCGTCGTTATATTTCAGATCCTTTGACTTGCCTCACTTTTATTTAATATAAAACTTTGACGCTACCATATCTATGTTATGAAACTTAGAATACCTCGTTTCCTGTCTTACACTTTTCTTAAGGTTTAAACAATATTAAACTTTCAGTGCGTTGACAATTTTATGCCTCATTTCGCTTCATTTTTCTTAAATACTTTCCAATATAGATTTAATGGGAAATCTTTAATTTTAACTTTATATTGCTTTGAATTCGTAATAAGGATTAGATGTTTATTGATTTATACAATGACCTCTTTTCTGAAAAAAAATTTGATATCCTCTTTTAATATTTTCATTCTGACTCATCTTTTATTTCAATTATTTCTTAACAGCTTAGAAATGATTAAAACTAAATTAACATTAACGATTGTATCAAGAAATTAAGGCAATACCGATGCATACACTTTGTCACCTCCAAACAGCAATACATTTTACAAATTTGGCAAGGAGTTTTGAAATTACAAATCAAAAATCTCATAAAACATAAGTGTATCATTAACTCATTTTAAACGTTGCGTCATCTAGCCGCCTCGGTGGCCTAGTGGATAGCGTACTGGGCTTTTACCCCGAGGACCCGGGTTCGATTCCCGGCGAGTGCTTGGCATTTTCATACGCTGTAAATCATCCCATCGTCTGCATTAGCCCAAGTGTGCACAATAGTCGGACGTTAAAGAAAAATTAAAAAAAAAAATAAAATAAATGGAGGAAGGCAGTTTACACCAGAGGTCTAAGTGTCGGAACAAAGAACCAAAGAATAACAATAGATTGCTTGGCGTTTGCTGATGATATGGCGCTAATCACAGACACGATAGAACATGCACAAGAACAAATAATGGAACTCCAGAGACAAGCGGTTAAAGTTGGACTACGGATTGCGTTTGAGAAGACCCAATACATGACAAACATCAAGAGCGCTCCTAGCCATCTCAAGATAAACACGAATACAATAGCCAAAACCGACAGTTTTAAATACCTGAGAGAGTGGATAACACAAAAGAATAGCGATAAAATAGCACTAGAAAACAGATTACTCAAACTGGAAAAAAATACTTTTTCACGAAAAACATATACAAACAAAAAATCCCTATCCTGGAACACTAAACTAAGGCACTACGAAACGGTAGTTAGTCCAACAGTCCTCTACGCCGTGGAAACACTTAAACTGCATACAGATCAGGACGTAGAGAAAATAGGAAAGATGGAGAGAAGGATTTTACGGAAAATATTGGGTCCAAAGAGTAACACAGGGTTAGAATATAAACAGAGGTCAAATGGAAAAATATTATTATTCCAATTATTATTCCAAAATAGAAAAAATAACAGACGTATTCAGGAAAACAAGACTTCAATTCTACGGACACATATACAGAATGGAGAACACCCGACTAACTAAACAGATCTTCACAATATTAAACAAACACAGAAACAAGATAACCTGGTTCACAGAGATAGACAAGGACCTGGCAAACAACGCAATAGACTCAGAAATTATAGGAGACAGAGCAACATTCAGAAGTACAATACGGCAACTTGAGTTGCGTCAGAATAAAAGACCCACGTGCAGGAGAGGAAGAGAGTGGACGCAAGAGGACAGAGAAAACCAGTCAAGGAAAATGAAGGAAGCATGGGCTAAGAAGTTGATTAAGCGTGCCCACTAAATGGGCTATTGGAGAAAAAAACGTTGCGTCAAACGTAAAATATAACTTGTTAATAGCTCAGGAAACGTATTGTAACACAATTAACAATGTTGTTTTTTGAACTTAAAATTATAAGTGTTCTCAGAAATTTTTCAAACATAACATTTTTAATATTTATCAATAATTAAATATATTAAGAAAATTGTTATTATTACGAAAAAAATCAATTTAATAAAAATAAGCATTTCTTTATAACTTTTACACTTATACACTCTAAAGTTAGTATTATTTTACTACTGAATGAAGGAAAGTTTCTGATTCAACTCGATTGTTTGGAATTTTGTATGTTTGTTTGTTTTTACGCAGTTTTAGCCAAACGCAACGACCGGTTCCTTTGAAATTTGGTTCGAAGCTATTGTGCACAATGTTTGAACAATGCGCTTGTATGTTTCATTCACTGCCGTTTCAATATTTGATTTTACACCTTTGCCGTAAAATGAAGCCTTGATGGCAAGTGTAGTTTGCAATTATCTTCGGAAATGGTCAGTTTTCCTTAATATGGCCGAAAACTGATCCTTCTTAAATTTTTATTCTAGTGGTATAAAATTGTGACCCCTTCATTCAATTAAATGAAAACATATTAAATTCTAAACAATAGCGATGCAGCAACATTTTTGTAAACATTATGGTAACCGGTTAACAAGTACACTCCTTGTTCTTCCTCCGCACCCTTCAGCTAATTTCTCACTTCATTCCACGCCAATGTCTTGCACCCTGTAGAATCCAGTTGTTATTTCTGTATATTGATTTTTCTTTTAACTTTTTTAAATATACATTGTAAAACAGCCTCTTTTGTATCATACACCTCTTGACTTATCAACATTGCTTGTATACCAATAAAATTTCATTCAGACATTTTTTGATTTTATATTTATAAATTACAGTTATATTTTATATTTCTTGAAAGTCCGATGTGCTTTTATAATGCAGTGTACTGATTAAACCTTGTGAATACACTATAAACGTTTAATTAAGAATACATTATATTGCGAATACTACTGCTCTTCGAAATACTAGTTAATGTGGAATATAAAATAATTAATTATATAATTAACATTCCAGTATTATACTACTAAATATTTTAGAAATTAATTAAGTTGGTTCTAATTAAAAGTTTAAATTTAAATGGCGATACGTTTTAAATATATAAAAAACTTTATCCTTGTTAAAATGGATTACTTTTAATGAAGTTATTAAAACTTAACTTCAATATTTACAATGTAAACTGAAAGCGAAGTTAAATTACAACAGTTACCTGAAATGTTTGTTAACAACTCGTTGAGAAATGATAAGCTTATTGAAAAGCTTTATTCAAGCTTTTCCAGTAAATCACAATATTTTATCTGAGATTTGTTCAAGAATTAATGCATTAATTTTCTTATAATATATTTTTGTGATTTGAAAATTAATTAGTAAAGTTTGATGAAATTAAGTTTCATTTTTTTTATTAGTGATATTTACTTTACAGGTATTGTGTGCTATTTCATAGTTTTATATTTTTATAAGTATTACATTTTTAATATATTCACTATATCGTGTACTACTTAGTATATCGATAAAGGAACTAAAACATTTTCCCGAAATGTAACTTTCACTACAAAGTTGCACGTCGTTAATGTGTTTGTTACTACTTTACCGCTGAAGAAATTTAAATTACAAATATAACATAGAAAATCACCATAAAAAGATTGTTGCTCTTATGACGAATATAACATTCTCAATTTGGAAGCACATACTGTGAAATCCAATATATTATTACTTTAAGACACATCTTATCTCAATTCTGTCAACAATCAACTTTTTTCTTCCTTCGATGAGGCCTGCTAGGGACCACGTGACAATTTCAATTATTCACACCCAGATGTTTTCTCTTCTCTCCATTATTCCCTCATCATTTCACTATGCAGCCTCTTTCTGTCTTCGGACCACTTCGCACCAGGTTTCTTCTGCAATCTTCCTCGGAATCCCTCCATACTCAATATCATCTTTCTAAAAATCTCTCTGTTCAGATTGTAGATGTTGGGACTACCCAGAACCCTAGTTCCCGATGCATTGCATAATGCAATGGTGGATTTCTCTTCCGAGCTGCCACCTGGGGTAGTGATTTCTTTCAGCAGATTTTCCATTCTACAATTGAAATTGTGTGTTTCACTGGTAGGAATAAAATTCCAAAGTTAGATCCGATTGTTAGTCTGAAATGATTTATTTTCGTGATTGACTCTACTAGGTTCTTCCGCCCTCTCAATCAACTTTTATTATTTTTAGTCACATATTTAGTAGTAATTGTTTTATAATATCCTTTGACTGAATTTTGCTGCAACCCGTCTTTTAAATTGTTGTTCATAACTCGGTTAAATGTTAATATAAATTTAATATTACTAAGTGTAATTAATATATGCATTAATGAGAAGGGTTAAAAATTCATACAAGCATATGGAATATATATATATATATATATATATATATATATATATATATATATATATATGTGTGTGTGTGTGTGTGTGTGTGAGAGAGAGAGAGAGAGAAAAAGATTTTATTAAATAATAATTTAAAAAAATAAATAGATTTAAAAACTGTATGTAAATGCAATTACATTTTAAAATAATTTCTAAAATTATTTTACGTTTTAAAAATTTAATAACTGTTTTAATGTTTGCAATTAAGGTTACAAATTTATATAATCTATCCGCTCGTTGAACGAATAATGTAGATCGATAGGGTTCACTCAGGATATAAAGTGCGTGATTCGGCAGTTTGGATTTAATACCAAAACGTGAATTTCTTTCCCTACCCTTAATAATGAGGGCAGATGCGTGTTCTGAAGCTGAATTCGTGTTTACAGAAATTATGCCATCACTGCTTAAGGTTTTTTTAGCTTTTACATGAAAATCTTTTTTAATATTTCAATCATAAATAGATTTATTTAAAAAAAAAACACCAATACTTTGTGCTTTCTTTCCGTACTGATTACGCTGTAGCAAAATTCACTCAATACACAAAATTTTATTAATTAAATTTTACGGTAATTTGTAATTTTGGCCTAAAGAACACTTGGCAATTAGTTATACTAAAAATTTGATACAAATTAAGCAAATAGTTTAAAAACCATGAAGGATGTTTTATGTTAATTCGAATTTGTGTTATACTACATACAATCTTGGTTATTTTACAGCTAATCAAAACATTAAAACCAATTAAGTAACATTAATTTACATTTAAAAAGTTATTCACAATATTTCGTGCAATTCCAACTTTAAACAAACTGAATGAAAATATTTTGTATTAATAACGTCCGTCAACTGAAAAATATGGTTGAAAATTACTGTGAAAATTTAAAATGGTTTTGATTAAAATACCCTAACTCAAGTAACTCGCGAATCGTCCATTAAAAAATACACTAATTACTTTTTTTAGAACATTGTATGTAAAATCTAATGACATTCAACTTTCTGAAATACTTTTTTGAATGAAATAGCAACTTTTAAATATCTGTTATATGTTAATTTTCTACGTACAGTACAGCTATGATTGTACTTAAACAACTTGTTTAGGTTGTAACCTATAGGTTGTTGTACAACCTATGAGTGAGTAAAATTTGAATTTTAATAATTAATAAGGCAGATTGGATTATATTAGATTCAAACTAGAGGAAGAGATAATAAAACCACAGGCACTGCGTCAACAGACCTACTTTGCAACTAACCCTCTTGACAGATTTAACACATTGATGCTCTTAGTAAGTCTCAACAATCTACTGACTGGCTCATTCTGCTCAAGATCCCTAGGGTCCTGGAATACAAGAACCGTTCTACTAGCAAGAGCCTCACAATCATGGATTACGTGTCCTGCAGTCTCCTCTTCTTTTATGCACAACCTACACACGGTTTCTCCATGGTACATACCTACCTGTTGATGTGCACCATTAGACTACGTTAAAATATGGTAAATACGGTAACCACTTAACAATAAGGTACTGTGAGATCAGTGCCAGGTCAGTCTTTATTTTATTTTAATAAATCAATGAGTTATTACTGTATTACTTAGAATCATGTTTATTTTGCAAAATGCGTTTGTGTCGAACCAAAGAACAAAGCTAATTCTACAAAGCATGTTAAAAGAGTTATGAGACACTCTGTATAGCGATTTCTTCGTCACGACACACGCTAAACTCAGCATAAATTATTACTTAAAATTTGTACAGTATATCGAAAGTTTAAAATGCTAATATATGCAGATTTTACTTTTTATTATTAACGGTGAAATACAATTTTCTAAAAAATATAAAATAAAATAATTACTTGTGGCACTTGGGGTAGTTCCGAAAAAGTGAAAATTGGTACAGGTCATATTTACTAAATAATATAATTACACAAATTTAGGAAATACACATTTTTAAAATTAACAAGAACAATAAACATAACCTCAATCGAAATGATATTGAAGCAACAGCTGTTGTGCGAAATCATCTGTTTAAAAGTAGTCACTTCAAGTCTTCATATATGTTGTTTTCCAATGGCTTCCGCTGGCTCACGCCATCTTTGATCTTGCTTCCCAGTAGAGGCCAGTAAGGTCTCCTCTTCTCTGCTTCTCTTCATCTAATTTTCCGCAGACCGGGAGATGGTCCTTGTTCATGATGGTGTATGGGCATTCACACAATGTGCAGTTGTCATAGTTTAATATCTTAATTTTCTTCATTTGTTCATTCAGACAGTCGTGTCCAGTTGTCAGCCGAAAGACCGCGACAGATGTCCTCCTCTGGAGGTCCTTGACCTTCCCATACAAGTCGAATACATTCTCATAAGGCTTGTTCTTTATGTCTTCCTTGACTTTGTTTGTAAATTCAAGATAAGATGTTCGCTTCAGTGCACTAATCCTAGCCTCCAGTGTGAGCATTCTTTTCGGTTTCTGCACTATGAGGGTTCCTTGTTTGACCAGCTTATCTGCCCGCTCATTTCCTTGTATGCCTACATGTGACGGGATCCACTGCAGTACCAATTCTTTGGTAATGTGTTTAACTATTTTGTATTTCCTCTTCATATATACAAGAGTAATTATACATGTTGTGAGGTATGCGTTACGGAATCAAGCGTGATGCGAAAGCAAATGTTTATACTCATGTTTTGTCAACCGCGACCATAAAAGATTGCACTTCAAAAATATTGTTTGAAAATTGTACATTCAACTGGTCTGTAAGACAAATGATTGCGAAGTTATTGTTATTATTTGTAAATTTCTAATTACAGCGTTTTAATATTTTGTCATGAAATAGTCGTTTTAATTACAGTTTATGTTAAGTAAAATAAATAGTTCCAAAAATTGTATTTGTTGCCCCTTAATTCACCTGGTTTTTCCACTAAAGTTTCAATGTATCAAACTATGTATCTGCATTTATGTGTCCTGAGCGACCCAATCAAGTCAAACCGTGGCATTGTAATTTAGAAGCATTACAAAATTTGCAAAATTAAAACCAGTCTTCATTTGTAGAAAAATACAAATCCAAAAAGAACTTTTAACATGGATCATGTTTTAGGGCTGGTTGTGATGTTGGAATTTTGCTGGATATGTGATGCGAGGAACATGTTTATATTGATATATAGCAGTATATTTTGCACGAAGCAAGTCTCGTATTAAATTAATTATAATTACAAATGCCCTGTGTTTCCGCCCGGGTTAGAACCAGGGACATTGCGCATATGAGGCGTCAGTGATGATCACTACACTATAGATGATAGAAAGACGTTTGTTCAATTTAAGTACACTAACATGTATATATTGCTGTTGTATATATGAAGAAGAAATACAAAATAGTAAAACACATTATATATATATATATACAAGGAAATGAGCGGGCAGATATATATATATATATATATATATATATATATATACATTACAACTGAAGATTTACTCATTTAGTAATTTAGTTTTATTATGAAAAACACTTTAAGAGATATAACCCACTGGTTACTCTCAATTAACAATTAAATCCAGTGGCTTTGTTCTGTGCAGTCGTCTACCTCCCGTACCAGTGTTTAACAAAGTGCACATCTCAGGATGTAAATGTCTAGAGATGCGTCGTCCATGCCTCACTGCGTGCTTCTTCACTTCTTCGTTGACTAGTTCCACATTTGAGATCTCTGTGTAGGTTATCACTCATCACATACCATGGAGCATTAACTATGCAGCTAAGCACTTTGTTCTGGAATGCCTGTATTATATTAATATTGGTCTTCTTTGCACATTCCCAAAGTTGAATCCCATATGTCCAAACCGGTTTCAGCACCTGCCGATATAACAACAATTTGTTATGAATTGATAACTGGGAATTTCTCCCCAGCAGCCAATACATTTTTCCTAATTTGATATTTAATTCTTGTTTCTTCCTTTTAATATGTTCCTTCCACTTGAGTCTAACATCTAGAGTCATTCCCAAGTACTTAGCGGTGTTGGATGATAAGTACTTCAACAATAAGGGATCGGAACTGAATTGATTATTACAGACAAATGTTGATTAATTTTCAGATTGGTGAAATTTACATGCTTTGATTTTGTTTCATTTAGTTGAATACGTCATTTAAGTACACTAAATGATTCGTTAATTTAATTTTGACATTATGTTAAAAGATCAGTTGCTTTATATTAATTCGTAAAAATCAGCTGATTTCATTGAACAGCTAATAGGCTACAATAAATTTGAGGTTATGTTGTTAAAAACAAGCTATAATAATTAGTCAATTCCTACCTATCAGTTGATTTAGTTGACACCTCGGAAATTACGAAAAGGTTTGACCGATGTACTTAAATTGTAAAGTTTATTTAAATAAACAAATTAAATTAACCGTTAAATTAATTTTGGTATTTATATTAAAAGATCAGTTGTTTTAAGGCCTATATTAATTCGTAACAATATGCGATTTCAATGAACAGCTGATAGGCTATAATACGTTTTATGTTATGATGTTGTTAAACACTACCTATATTAATTTGTTGTGTTTCCGAACAAATTATCGTAATTAAAATAAAAAAGGAAGAGAAAATATGATACATGATTTTTATTTTTGGTTCAATAACATAATGTTTTACAAGTTATTTGTTTCTACGCTGCAGCTGCCTGAAATCCAGACTGCAACGCAATATAAACTAGTTTGTGCTGTATTTTTTTAAAACAAATTAAACATAACTTTCTAAAGTAGGCCTACTCATGTGCAAAAAAATGGTTTAGTTCAGCATTTTTCCGTTATACTGAAATTTCGGCTTTTATTTTCTGAACAATTTACAATATGTTGTAACTACTGCAGAACAATATTTAGTTATGAAAAGATTATAACTATACCCGAAAAAGTACTAATATTATTCAAAATGAAAATGCCCAAATTTAAATATAACGCATAACATGAGCCATATAATCAAAATACTAAACATTAAGTATACGAAAGTGAAATTTTAAATTTGTAATTAAGTCAGTTGTGTTTATCCGTACCTAATCGACGTTAATTACAAGGTGTCGACTTATAAATGTTATGCTAAGTCACAAAGGTTCCCGACACAACAATGTGCAAAGTGCACATGATTGCTTTATCGCGTGTTTGGACGCAACATGTGCGCATGCGTATGTTTCGCGCGTAACTAAAGGCGGCGGGACGCAGCCAGTCGGTATGTGCGGTTCCTAATGGCTACTGCTATATTAGTTTTACTTCTGGCAATCGTCGTCAACTCCGAATACACAGGTGAGTTATTTAACCTAAAATCTGTTCTTTATACTGTATACATTTAGTATTGTAATTTTTTTTAATTCAAAATATTTAGATACATTATTTTTATAAACGTTGTTTTTATTTTATTATATACCATCTATTTTAATTTACAATTTTAGTTAAAACTTTGTTATAATTTACTAGCAATCTGATGATACAGTACTAAAGTAATTTTATTATATAATTATTTATATTATTAAATGTTAAAAAATAATCCTATTCACAAATTATTTTTAAAGAACATTTAAAAGTTCATTAAAAATATTAAAATATAAACTACAAATAACGTAATTAACAAGAACGAATACAGATAATTATGAATATAATTTAAAACTAAGATTAACTTTAAAGTTGTTCAAATCAATTTAATATTAATCTTTACACTTAAGTTTATCAATGACAATATTTAGAGTTTTCATTATTATTCTTGAAATACTGTGTACTACGTGTTTAAAATTGGCATTTAAAATAAGCTGACTATTTTCACAAATGTATTTCACTTCGATATTTTCAAAATGGCGGCAAAACAGACTACAGTTAGATGATATTACTGATTTTTGAGTGACTCAAAATGTATATAATATCTTACTTAGAGTACAATTTTAATAACGAAATGTATTTATATTATTGTTATTTACTTTAAGAGTATGAATCAATTCTCGTTCTAAACACGCAAACTGGAACTTAAGCTTAGGCTAAAGTTAAAGTACTTAAAAACTGAAGAACTTTATTTACGGGTAGATAAAAAATATTAGTCTATAGCCACAGTAATAGTTTTGATCAAATAAATCAGAATTAATTATGGTTATAATGTTCACACAATTTTGAAATGATGGATTTAAACAATCGTTTAATGAAGTTGGAATTAATTTTTCATACATATTCTAAGTGATGCAGAAAATGATAGTAATGTCCGGTTTTTTAATTGTATTTTTCAACGTCAGTACTACCAAATGTTACAATAGGTTTTATGTTTATATGTAAAAGGAAGAATTAAATGCGTAGATGTATAGACTAAATAACCTTATTATTAAGAAAATGTTTAAAATGGTCATAAAATCGATAATGTAAAACGATTTTAATCCTATTTTACTGTGGTTAACACTGATTTTGTAGCCTATAGTTAAATGCACGGGTTCAGAAAATTTCGACAAAAGTACACACTTAATCGACACATTAAGTGTCGATAACTTATTACTTCGTTTGTTTCTATTTATAACAAAGTACGTAAATAGAATTTAATAATTATATGTTAATTTTTTTTTTGGTTAAAGCAATTAATTGTTTAATTTATATTGTACAATAAAATATTTTAGTTAAAACCACTGAAAGGATTAAAATAAATTTCATACAACACAGGGTAACAATGAATACTTTTTAAACAACCATTAATTTTGCTACTAGTTACTATAAAAGACCTGGTGTTTAAATTAGTTATATTTTTTTATTGTTATTTTAAGGCGAAAAACACATTGAGGCTATTATCGCCTCCCTAAATGTAAGTGTGAGTGTAAAGTGTTAAAATCGTAAGTTTTAAGTGTGAGTGTTAGACTCGGGTACCACGAGGGACTTCTAAATCCTATCAATAGGTGCAGCTAGTTTGCACCCCTGCGGGGTAAATTAGTTTTAAAACCAGGTGTGTTAAAATTAACTTCATAACCAATAGTGATATCAGTAATATTAGTGACAAATTATTTTTGATGGAAAAGTATACTATAGGTAAAACACTTAAAGCGCATTGGAATTTTTTATTGAAATTGTCAAAAACGTCTGTACACGAGCAAAACACTGATAAAATCGTTTGAAAAAATATAAACAATTTTGTTATTGAACCAAAAATAAAAATCATGTATCATGTTTTCTTTTCCTTTTTATTTTAATTACGATATTTTTTTCGAAAACACGACAAATATAGCTAGTTTTTAACTACATAACCCAAACTTATTACAGCCTATCAACTGTTCAATCAAATCAGCTGATGGTTACGAATTAATTTTAACGACAAATTAACATAACTAGTTTTTAACAACATAACCCAAACTTATTATAGCCTATCAACTGTTCAGTCAAATCAGCTGATCGTTACGAATTAATTTTAACGACAAATTAACATAGCTAGTTTTTAACAACATAACCCAAACTTATTATAGCCTATGAACTGTTCAGTCAAATCAGCTGATCGTTACGAATTAATTTAAACGACAAATTAACAAAGCTAGTTTTTAACAACATAACATAAAACGTATTATACTCTATCAGCTCTTCAATGAAATCGCTTAATCTTATGAATTAATATAAAACAACTGATGTTTTAATATAAAAACCAAAATTAAATTAACGATTCATTTAATGTACCTTCAACGGTCAAACGTCTTCGTAATGTCCGAGGTGTAGTGGTTATGACGTGCTCCTAACACGAGCAAGGTCCCCGGTTCGATCCCGTGCGAAACACAAGGCATTTTTAATTATAATTAATTTAATATGAGACTTGAGACTCGCAAAATATACTGTTATGTGTCAATATACTTGTTCCTTGCATCACGTGACGCGCAAAATCAAACATCACAACCAGCCATAAAACATGACACATGTTGGTTTTAAAAAAAGTTATGCAACCAATTTCACTAATTTACATGGTTGTCGCAAAATAAGGCAGATATTAAAAAAATAATATTTTTAAAAAAATCTATATTATTCCTTACTAAAACGATTTGACTTTCTTTAAATATTTTTAAAACTTACGTACATCATATTATTGCTGCTTTTTACTGAAAATTGTAAAGGCTACTTAACAGTTAAGACTCCTAACAACTTGATAAAATGAAGGACCTACACAGCAGAATTCAAAAGGTATTAACCTTTTATAAAGTAACATTATTAATACGAACTATAGTAATTTTGTAAATGTTAACTATGAATTTGGTTGGCCTGAGTTTCAATATTTCTTTCTTTGTGGTGAGCTTTTTATAGATCTATATAATTTTAGTGTTTTTTATTTTTTTCCTTTACTCAATATTAAACGACATTTTGAACATCGAAGATTGTTATTTTTCTTTAAGTTATTGATGTAAAAAAATTTTTATCTCCTAGGATGTATCTCTGACCTCTTGAATAACAACTATATTTTGCCAATCCATGACCTCTTAAACGCCAAACATATTGTAACAATTACAGTAATAGAACGATTACAGTAATTATAATTATATGACTTTTTCATAGCATCTTCACTTTATAGTTACGACAATTGAAGACTAAAGGTTCATTGATTCAAACAGATAATTTGAACAATAATAGGCTTAAACATCCGAAATGGGATTCTACAGGCCTGAATAACAACTAAACTCCCCAGCCACACCAACACACCCATGCCCTCCTTTCTTACCTATTGAAATTTTGATGGCACCAGCAAAGTGTTTCTATACCCACAAAAAGTAAACAAAATCAAGAAGCAAAATTACACCAGGGATTTATTTACTGAATTATTTATAGGCTATTATGTTAAAGGTATTAATATGAAAGGTTTCATAAAGAAAATTCATCTGCTGTTGAAAATCAGCTGACTAGTAAAAATAAATTACTAAAACTAATTAAAAGTTCTTTTATATATATATATTATTATTATTATTATTATTATTATTATTTGCGTATAGACCCTGTTGGATCACGCAAAGCACTCCGACTCATGTCTTGTTCCTTCTAATCCTCCACACCTCCCTCATCCTGTCCCCATGGATCCTCTTCCGCTCCTCCGTCCATTTTACCCCTGCTCTCTTTGGGATTTCATTCTCTGGCACCTTCCAACCGAGCATCTTTCTCCTGTATGCGTGCCTGTCTTCAACGTCTGTTGAGTCTATTTCTGCGTCATGTAGGTCTATTCTGACTTGTGCGATCCACGACGTTGTTGATTTGACTCCTTGTATATACTTAAGGATTCTGTTGGCAAGTCTCGTTGGTGGGAGTCTACTTATGTGTATATATATATATATATATATATATATATATATATATATATATATATATATATATATATATATATATATATATATATATATATATATATATATATATATATATATATATGTATTCGTTAATTCACAATATATAGTTCAGATCGTAAACTTGAAGGATTTCTGAATTGATTTTAAAAGACTTGATTAAACAACATAAATAAATGTGAGATTTTAAAAGCCTAAACTAATTGAATTTGTTTTCAAAATTACATACAACAAACAAAACCTATTTGTCTAACGTAATTTAAAAACAAACACACAATTATTCTAAACTTCAATCACACGTTTCTAAAATTAAAGTGAAAATTAAGAAACGAAAATGTAACTTAAAAATGCGTTGATAGTAAGAGTCGCGTGTTATTTGTGTGTTTTTTCTTTTAAAAAGCCTACGTCATCATTATTTAAACGATATGGTACGCATAAACATTATAATGTATCAAATAATAATACCGACATTAAAAGAAAATAATACACTGTTCTGTCGAAATTATAAAGGACTGAGTCTCTACTGAACGGAGGCCATATTTCCGAATCCAAAGTTTTCGTGCCGCTCTTAGGTAAATTAGAATCGACATTAGTGACGAGAGGGGAGGTAGGGAGGGGAGGAAATCACTGCAATTAGTTGAGCCCGACAACACCAGGCGGAACGGTATGGTAATGAGGGGATAACCTAAAGGTGGCCAGAACACGCTACTTTAGGGCGTTATTTAAATAAGTCCTGCCGATATTCCTGCGGTTAGTTAATTATCCTGTTGTGGGAACAGCTGATTGCAATGTTCAGAGAACACAGTCACAGATACTCTAACAACCAGCAAATATTTATATGAGTAAATAAACAGTAATTTGTGTTAAAACGAAACTCTTGTTTACCTGAGCTTAGCATAAAAATAATTAGTGTGTATTATTTATTTATAACTAATTGTGCCCAAAAATGTAAACAAAAAAGTTATGACACAGTTTAAACAGTAGGTTTACATCAAAAAACCATATATATATTTTTTTTTATGTCTTTCTCTCCATTAATCTGTCTAAGTTTTTCTGAAAAAAAACATTTGAAAAAGTATGAAACTTAAAAAAATTAAAAAAACATATTACCAAATGTGTCAATTTTATTTTTTAAGAAATAGGTAGGAATTAAATAAAAGAGAAAAATTATTGAGTTTCTTAAAAACATCCGATTGTTGATACTCACTTTCATTTTTCAACTCAAATCATTGCAGAAAATTTGATTACAAAAAAATTTATGAACTTAGCATACATCGGAGCGAAATGAAACCTTCACGTCTGCACTTTTTTCTTTTTTATTCCCTCCTTAAGAAGGATTAGCAAAATATAAATTAGGGCCTAACGGTTTAAAAAAATGTCACATTTTTCTGATTTTAATTATCTGATATATCTTCTGAACCGTATTTTGCTACCGACGAGAATAATTTACGTACATTAGAAAGGAAAATTACGAGAAGGATATACGGGCCAGTAAGGGATGCAGAAGGATGAAGGTGAAGAAGAAATAGGAAAATTGAACATATACTACAGGGAAAAATATTTATAAATCTCAATAGTGTAATTTATGACGCCCAAGCGGCTTGTGTGGTTGCGGCATTTGGAGCGTATGAGAGAAGAACGAATACGCCAGAAGTTTTTACATGGCAGAATAGAAAGAAGAAGAGGGTGTGGAATGCCGAGAAATAGATGGATGCAGGTGCGGAGGAGGACATGAAGGTTATGTACGTTTGAAGATGGTTGAAGAAAGTCCAAATTAGGCAGGAATTGAGGCCGAGAAAGAGGTGGATGCAGGATGCGGAAGATGACATGAAGGTTATGTACATTTGAAGGTTATAGGTGTATGGAAGTCCAATTTAGGCAAGAATTGAGGCCGAGAAAGAGATGGATGCAGGTGCGGAGAAGGACATGAAGGTTATGTACATTTGAAGGTTATAGGTGTAAGGAAGTCCAATTTAGGCAGGAATTGAGGCCGAGAAAGAGATGGATGCAGGTGCGGAGAAGGACATGAATGGTTATTATGTACATTTGAAGGTTATAGGTGTAAGGAAGTCCAATTTAGGCAGGAATTGTGGCCGAGAAAGAGATGGATGCAGGTGCGGAGAAGGACATGAAGGTTATGTACATTTGAAGGTTATAGGTGTAAGGAAGTCCAATTTAGGCAGGAATTGAGGCCGAGAAAGAGATGGATGCAGGTGCGGAGAAGGACATGAAGGTTATGTACATTTGAAGGTTATAGGTGTAAGGAAGTCCAATTTAGGCAGGAATTGAGGCCGAGAAAGAGATGGATGCAGGTGCAGAGAAGGACATGAAGGTTATGTACGTTTGAGGATGGTGGAAATCTAGGTAGGAATGAAAACGCGTTGTGATGGAGGCCAAAGCCCACTAAGGGCTGTAGTACCAAGAAAAAGTAAAAGATGCGTCATATTTTTGCATCTTTCATCATTATAATATTAAAGGTAACTTATTATTAATTATTATTTATTAATAATAGATATAATAAATGAATTATAAGTTAGTCTTTTAATTCACATATTTTCAAACGATAACAAATCCAATTTTTGATAAAAACACTTATATTGTTAATCCATATTTGTCTTTCTAACAAGGCTAATTATCTCTAACAAAAATTTATTTATAAAAATGCAACGACCATGAACAATCCTGAAAATGAATATTGTATGTAGTTTTTGTTAAAATCTAATAAAATTAAAAGAAAATATTTACATCCCCTTCAGTCCTTTGTACATTGCATGAGGTAATATGTATATGGCGCTCTTTAAAATAAACTTTTGTTTTATAATACGATGTATTTTGTTAATGTACACTAGACAGTGTAAATTAATGACCTATACAGGAAACATGGTGCCCTACTTTGCAAAATCCATTAAATTCAATATTCTTAACCCGCATTAAACTCACTTGTTTGAATACGTCGTCAGTATATTTTTTTGTTGGAAATAGGTTAGTTTACATTCACTTCTTTTACGAGTTGCGATCTACATAAGTTTTGTTTAGTGTGAGACCCACTATGGTTTAGTTCGTGTTTTATTACTGTGGGTTTTATTGCACTTAATTATATAGTCTAGTGTATTTGTTACTAATGGATATTAAACTGTGTTTTATAATGGTGTCAGATTAAATAAAATAAAATAATTAAATAGTGTATATGTATCACGTGTATGCTTATGTTACTTTGCCTCTTAATATGACGGAAAAGTTAACAAGGTATGATGCTGAACAAGGAGGAAATAACTTTGCAGCCTGAATTGATCTTTGAACTTATTATTATAGAATTAATATAGTTTATTATTAAAATTATTATTGCTATCTCATCGAAAATGTAGTTTATAAAAGCTTAATAATAAAATCAAAAATATCTACTAAATTTCAAAGTCTGTTTAGTAGATATGCTACAGTAATTTATATATTCTATAGAACATTCTACGATATAACTGAGACCTATATTACTACTTCTGTTCGGCTTTAGACCATTATATATAACTGATTAACTGATATAACTGTTAATTCATAAATTCAAAAAATTCAGAGTTCTTCAACAAAGCTTTAGTTGGTTTTATCGTTTTCACTGTGGCGTACTTTAATAAAAGCACAGTTGAAATTCTTTTTATATCCTTCTTCTTTTCTGCTTGGATTATTGTCACTATGTTGAGGATAATGATCTGCTCTTGTTTTTGTTAACATGATCTGCTCTTGTTTTCGGAGAACCTCCATCTTCAAAAACTATATATATATCCCTATAGATAGATCTATAGATAAATATAGTTTTCGAAGATGGACGTTCTCCGAAACACGTCAACAAAAGTAGAATTGACGAAGCTAGGGAAGGCAGATCATTATACTCAACATAGAAACAAGTTGTTTAAGCTCGACACATTTTTGGTTTATAATCCATACAATAGTATTACAATAGTGGTTATATTTTTAAATAATGAACACTTTATTTTACGATAATTTTATCAACATTTTCAGAGCTGATTTTTAAAAATTAAATTTTTATTAAAATTGTTAATATTTTTAACAAAAATTGTATTGAAACCAAATATTTTTGAAAAAAACAGTTTTTCTAAGGTATTGGCAAACTATGTCTACATAGGGTATCAACGTTTTTCGAAATCATTTTGTCCGTAATTTTTTTTCTTCTCGGGTGATTTTAAAGAAGATACATGCATCAAAATTTCAAAATATATGTTCTCCACAAAACCAATTATTTTCTAAACATATCGTAAAGTAACAAAGTAATAATTAGTAGAATATTTTTTACAATATTAGCAATGAAAAATAATTATTGTTAATTTTCACAATAAGAAAAAGGAGAATTGATTTTTATGGGCACATCCTCCGAATAGACAACAATAGACTAACCAAATATATATTTGACTACTTTCGCAACAAAAGAGCCAAACCACTTAGGTTTAGAAAAACAGAGAAAGACATAACAGAACTACAAATCACTGACACTATGCTCATGGACAGGACAGCCAAAACAATAACCAAGGACAAGAAGCAACGGTTCCGGGGCAAAGTCAAATCAAAACGAACGATCCAAATCTCTGACGAAGAAAGAAAAGCAAGATCACAACGAATGAAGCAATACTGGGCTACGAGGAAGTCACAGAACATTAAAAAGTGATTGATTTTGTATACCCCAAAGTTGTGTGAAACAAATAAAGAGAGAAAATTTTTAATATTTTTAACAAAAATTCTATTGAAACCAAATATTTTTGAAAAACCAGTTTTCGTAAGATATTGGCAAACTATGTCTACTTTTGGTACCAACGTTTTTCGAAATCGTTTTGTCCGTAATTTTTTTCTACTCAGGTGATTTTAAAGAAGATACATGCATCAAAATTTCAAAATATATGTTTTCCACAAAAACCAATAATTTTCTAAACATATCGTAAAGTAATAATTAGAAGAATATTTTTTAACAATATTAACAATAAAAAAATAATTAAATATTTTTTTATTAAATATAACTTTAAGACCAGTTATTTAACAGAATATTAACTAATTTTAATTTTTTTAAAGCTATCATGTTTGATACCATTAATCATGTGTATTTTAAATCAAATATTCTTCTTACTAACGTAGCTTACTACTAATTTCTGACTAATTTCTTATTAGCTTCTTGTTACCTTTATATTAGTAAGAAGTTTCTTCAAAGTTTTCAATTTGAAACTAAAAATTTACAAATTACAAGTTAAAAAAATATGAAACAAAAATGAAAATCAAAACTGATTCGACATATCTAAATGCTTATTTTCCAGAATTAAACTAACCTTTATGCATTATATACTTTGGCTATTATTAACTTAATGTATTAATTTCACTAGGAATTATTTAAACTATCTCATATTACAGACGACAATGATCATTGTTGATGATCTATTGAAGTATATTTAAGTTTAAATGTAAAACAATAGTATGATTATGTTTTTCCTTCATAAAAAAGTACTCGATAAAATAATTGTGAATGAACTTTCGAATTCTATTATAGATTCTTCGATACTGTAGTAATTATAATATTATCCTAATTACAATTTTTTAAATAAAAATTTCGTTTAATTTATTACATTATACATTTCTTTCTTTTAAATCATTATTAACTAAAACACTTTAGGCTTATTTTCTAAATAAAACACCTTGATATTTTGATTTAGTTTTTAAATATAATTCAGTTCGTCATAGTATAATTTTCAGTAACAATCTACGTCCTTAAATACTTAACTTATAAAATAAGTTTCGAGTTTAATATCATTTTCTTATTTTCTAACGACATCGGGATCTACATCCTTTTTCAAATATAACCCTGATTATCCCAGTCTCAATAACTTTTCCCCTCACCCTCTAGTTTTTGGCATATTTATAAAACCTACCTCTACTCCTGTGTCATTAACTCGAGGCTCACGACTCAAGGCCAATAAATTCTGGCAACCTGTTCACTCACTAACTCGGTAAAAAGAAGTAACTTTTAAATTTTGCAGAATGTAATGTAGAAGAGGTATTTTAGTTTATACACTTAATAGACAAACATTGTATTCTTGTATGAATAGCATGGATTTTTCTAGTAATTTTTTACTTAAAAATTTTGGTTCCAGTACTAATAACTCATGAAATTAATTGCGCATTCATTCACAAACAATTAAATACTGATGCCTCTGTAGCACTGAAATCAAACTTTACAGAGCATAACCACAAATAAAAATAACAAATAAGTCAAATTTAAAGAGCTAATTGCTCAAACTGGCTAATGAAACCTTGATCAAACTAAACTAATACTATTTACTTAAAATTATGGTAATAAAATTTATCAATGTAAAGAGTTAACCGAGTCGGCAATTTGTACTTGATAATAGCAGTTATTCAGTCTTCAGTTGACTAGAGTAGTATCTATACGAATAAACAATAATTATTAAAAATTATTTTCATATTTATAAGATAGACAAATGTTATGGTCATTCTCAATATTTTATTCCATTTTTTAAAATTAGTTGAATAGTATTAGCGTTAGTTATTAAATAACATTTTTTAAGTTAAAATTTAAAAAAAAACAAAATTCCTTGTTGTAATCATTGAGTGGCTAATATTTGTTACTGGTTAAAAAATGCCAGAAATATACTTATGGCCATATCAAAAACATCTGCAAACGATGGTCACACTCATACAATGTTCTACAAATCGTGTTTTTTAGTGCAGTTCTGCCAACATTTTAAAAATTATATAAAATAAATAAACACGGTGATATCTTTTTCACATTCAAAAGATGATTTGAAACAGGTTTTCCGTTAAAATGAACTTGTTTATAAAATTTGGCAATTTATTAAACACGTTTAAGACAAAGTAAAGTTACCTGACAAAAAAAGGTGATACATTAAGAAGTCAAACTATTACATCTAGTGGATTTTTTTTTGTTAGCTATCTAAAAATAGATATGGTTAACCATAAGATAAGTATGGCCATAATATGATTTACCACCTTAGCAGTAATAATGTGAATCACAGTACAATTGAAGTAGTAGATGTGTTTATGATTAATTTAATCCCGCTTACATTGTCAATTGAGTACGTTTAAGTTAAGAATCATCAAAAGTGATGATTCAGTAAAGAACATTAGAAAGAGAAATTCGAGTTTAATTTCTTTGTACAACATTTTTAAAGCTTTAAACACTTTCATCACAACACATAATTAATAAATTTAATAAAACATGCTGAAACATACCTTCCACGATCACATACACCTGAATCTGTTTTTACAGAAGACAATCGTGTGATTACAGTGCTAAGAACTATAACCGTACCACTCTTCTTTGGTTCAAGGTCTGAAGGTGATCCCATAAGGCGCAAATAATTATGCAAATGGTATATAATACAACAGAATGAATTAGATGCTTCTAGTGACCCCACCATACCTCTAGCTCATTATACTCTCACTCATTTACTCCACATACACACAACACACAACATCCACAAACACACTCCCTCACACAAACACATCCACACCCGCAGGGGGGTGCAGACTAGCTGCACCTAATGAGAGGACCTAGACGAACCTCGCGGCACCCGAGTGTAACACACACTTACACTTACAGAACTACACTTACGATTTAAACACTTTACACACACACATACATTTAGGGATTTGCTGTACTTGTTCCGTTACGTCTGGGAGTGGCGATGCTTCTTGGTTTCCTTTGGCGGGACCAAGTATGTGGAACCTGATGTGTGCCTAGCACTGCCGAGGACCTCTGATGGGATAAGTTCTGGGACCGAGCAGCCTATGGGCGTCTGGCAAGCACATGAACGTTGAGTTATGGGTGTCGGAGCCCATAGCTGAGTCTATCGAAACAAGTGGTTGCATTCTGTGAGTTCATAGAGGGCGGCTGCCAGTGGTACTTGGGTTTGGGGAACCGTAACTGTGTACCGAACCCATTCCTAAAATATTCTGGAGTGCTGACAGACCATGTATTTCGGCTCCAGGATATCTGGAGGTCCCCCCACTTTTTTTTTTTTTTTTTTTTTTTTTTTTTTTTTTGGTTCTCGCTTTAGTTCGAGTATCCTGGGCTGCTGGTGGTCGTCTGGGTGCACCCTGTGCCAGTTGTTCGAAACATCTTCGTTCATGAATCGCTCGGTAAAACAAACTATGGATGAAATAACAAAAAACGCCAAAATTTCGTTGAAGAGACATCGTTCAACTGTATCTGATGAGTCTTCCAGTTCAGATAATCATGATGTAGAATCGTTGGTAGCTTCAATTTCAGAACTACCAACTCCAAAATTTTTAGTGTTTAGCAATCAGGAGGAAGGGGCAGATCTGTCAAAGACGTCGCCCTTCCTTATACATAAGGCGATTTCGGGTAGAGCAGGTTCTGTAGCTTCTATTAAGAAGTTACAGAATGGAACATTATTAGTGGAAACTAAAAATGAGAAACAGAGCCGCTCGTTGATGAAAATGACCTCCTTCTTCGACCTGGTCAAGGTATCTGTGGTACCCACAGGTCTTTGAACTCAGCGAAGGGGTTATTACATGTAGAGATCTTTTACATGTAAGTCTCGAGGAGATAAAAACGGAACTAGCATCGGAGTCCGTGATTGACGTGACACGCATAATGCGCAGCATAAATGGGCAGAAGGTATCAACTCCCTCGTTGATACTAACCTTGGGAAACCTACACTACCTGAATTCATTTATGCCGGATACCAACGGCTTTCAGTGCGACCATATGTTCCGAACCCTCGACGTTGCTTCAAATGTCAGTGCTTCGGGCATATGAGTTCTTCTTGTACAAAGCCGGAGGTATGTGGCCAGTGTGGAAGTAAAGGCCATAGCAGTGATGGATGCACAAATGACACCAAGTGCTCGAATTGCGGGGGCGATCACCCAGCTAGATCGTTCAACTGCCCTAAATTTAAGGAAGAAAAAGCTATCCTCACAATAATGGCAAAGGATAAACTATCCTTTTCAGATGCGAAAAAGGTTTTAAGGTTTCCCAATCTCCAGTGGAAGGCAAATCATTTGCTGCTGCTACTGCTTCATCAAGCTCTAAGCAGTCATCCTGTGCTAATTGTAACGAGCTCTCGAAAACGGTTAAAGCATTGACTGATCAGATAGCTAAACTGCTAGCCCTGTTTTCCTCTGGTTCTGCTCCTGCTCCTGCTTCTGCACCAGAGAAGACTGTGTCTTCAGTTTCACATAGTCCTGATACAGTAAATACTTTAACCGATAAAAGTCAGACTACAAAAAGGCTGTACAAAAATCCACTTCTGTCTAAGTCACAGGTACTTAAGCCTGTTGACAAGAAGATCCCTCCAGGCCTTGAGTATTTTTTAAAAAAGAAAGCGAATACCGCTCCTCCGTCAGTTGGGGAAAAAATAAAATTACTAACATTGCAGGAAACAAACCTGTTAAAAAAATAGGAAAAAGTCTTAAAGGAGGTCCCACTGCTAAACCTCCACAAATCAAATCCAAAAATCATCCGACTCGGACATCAGTCACAGTAGTGATTCGATGTCTGTAGAATATAATACATCAAAATTATTACCTGAAGAAAGTAAATCGAATCCTGTAATAAATTAATCCTTTATGTATAATTCAATGCCTGCAATTTGAATGAAAAATAATATCATACAATGGAATATTAATGGAGTAAGAAGCCATATTGAAGACCTAAAAGTTCTTGTGAGAGATTCGTCTCCTTTAATAATATGCCTTCAAGAAACGCACCTTCACGAATCTCACATTTTCAACTTTAGAGGTTATTCTGTTTTCAGGACGGATTTCTACGCTGAAGAAAGAGCCAGGGGTGGTGTCGCCCTCCTGACTCATGACTCAATCGCATCGGTTCCTGTAAACATAGTGACTCAACTACAAGCTGTTGCCGTTCAGACTACCGTTCCATTCAGACTTACTATCTGTAGCCTGTACCTGCCGCCGAGCTATAAGTTTCAAAATTATGAAATATATGATTTGATATCCCAGTTGCCACCGCCGGTCCTACTAGTAGGCGATTTTAACGCCCATCATACATCCTGGGGTTCTTTATCCTGCAACTCAAAGGGAATACGTATCGAGAGAATACGGTCTACTTTAAATCTGTGTCTTCTTAATGACTGTTCACCCACGCATCTGGCAGCATCCACCGGCGGATGGACAGCTGTTGATTTGTCATTCTGTAGTCCAGTTTTGGCGACAAAGTTTGAATGGTCGGTATTACCTGATCTATATGGCAGCGATCATACTCCTATTAATATTACCTTTCGTAACCTCCCTGTTATGAATCAACGTTTGCCGCGTTGGATTATTAAAAAAGCGAACTGGGAAGAATTTTCAAAGAGATTCGTATCACCAGAAATTGGATATCATACGTGTATCAATGCAGTAGTAGACGATTTCACAAAACAAATTTTATGTGCAGCAGAGGAAACTATCTCCAAAACCTCACCACACTCCACCACGTCCACCAGTCCCTTGGTGGAACGATGAATGTAAGGAGGCCATACGCCAACGTAGAAGAGCTCTAAGTAGATTCAACAAAAGTCCGACGAGTGAAAATCTCGAAAGGTATAAAGTTCTACGAGCCAAAGCACGTAGAATTTTCAGGCAGAGTAGGAAAGATTCTTGGACCCAATATATCTCAACAATATCTAGGACAACGCCTCCATCTATTGTTTGGAAGAAACTTCGTTCTGTTTCTGGTTGTAGTGCATCCAATTTATTGATGGGACTTAAACAGACAAACGGAGAAATATTAACTGATTGTTCAGATATTGTAAATATTTTAGGTCAACTCTTGCAAGCTTTTCTTCTTCTACCGCCTACAGCAGTGCCTTTGTCGGTACAAAAATAGAATTGAAGCAGTCCCGTTCACCGTCGGCAAATCTGGTGAATCTCCTTTGAATAGTTTGTTTACTTTGCATGAGCTAGAATCTGCACTATCGTCTACTAGAGATTCAGCTCCCGGTCCTGACAACCTTGTTTACTCCATGATTAAAATCTTCCAACGTCAGGTAGACTTTCTCTCTCGAGATATACAACCGTATATATGAGGAGCATATGTTCCCTGACGCTTGGTTGGAAGCAGTAGTAATTCCTATTCTTAAGCCAGGTAAAGATAAAACTGATCCAAGTAGTTATCGTCCGATATCTCTTACCAGCGTCCTTTGCAAGCTATTAGAAAATGGTAAATCGTCGTCTGGTCTGGCACATAGAAACAAACAACTTGCTTTCCAAAGAACAGTGTGGTTTCAGGCAAGGACGATCTTCTATTGATCAGTTGGTAATGCTAGAGTCTGCAATACAGAATGCCTTCCTCTTGCGTCAGACTCTAGTTGCTGTTTTTTCGACCTAGAGAAGGCATACGATATGGCTTGGAGACGAGGAATACTAAACACATTAAAATCATGGGGTATACAAGGCAGGATTCTGTATTTTATCCAAAACTTCCTCAGTAATAGGTATTTCAGGGTGCGCCTTGGTAGTACGCTATCAGATCGCTTCTACTTAGAGAATGGTGTTCCACAGGGAGTGTACTTAGTGTTACTCTCTTTGCTATTGCAATTAATAGCATAACGGCTAATGTACGGTCCCCTGTCAGATGTTCTCTCTTTGTAGACGATTTTGCTATTTACGTAAGCACCAGGAACATGGCAACAGCTGAAAGGACCCTTCAGCTGGTAATAAATAGGTTGCAGACCTGGACGAGAACTACTGGCTTTAAATTCTCCGCTGCTAAAACTCAGTGTATTGCTTTCAGTCGCCGTAGACAGATCCAGGCTCCGTCGTTATATCTTGATGGTATACAGCTTCGGACTTCTCCATCCGTTCGATTCTTGGGTCTAACACTCGATGAAAGGCTCTCGTGGAGCCCTCACGTGAGTGATTTAAAATTAAGATGTAATAAAATCCTCGATATGTTGAGGGTTCTTAGTGGATCTCGATGGGGCGCTGATAGGACTTGTATGCTCATGTTTTACCGTGCCGTAATTCGTTCACGAATTGATTATGGCAGCATTGTGTACTCATCTGCTAGACCATCGATTTTAAAGAAGCTAGATCCCGTCCATAACTCAGCAATCCGCCTTGTTTCTGGTGCTTTCCGTTCAAGTCCCGTCGTGAGTATTCTCGCCGATGCAGGCGAACCATCACTCTCTCGTCGGCGACAGCAGTTACAATTAAGTTATGTATCTAATATATCATGTAAACCATGGCATCCTGCCTACAGTACAATTTTCCACAATCAGTTATTCCAGCAATATGAATCCCGACCGCACTCTACAGCCCCTGTTGGCATTAGAACAACCCGTGTTTTTGAAGACTTGCGTATTGAACTACCCCCAATGTTTGAAAGGTCCTTTGTCTTGTCCCTCCATGGATAATCAATATGCCGACCTTTGATTTCTCTTTGTGTACATACCTGAAAGACAGCACTCCTAACATTGTGTATCAACGTGAGTTTTCTCGTCTGACTAATTCATATCCATCTGCTAATCTTATTTTCACAGATGGTTCTAAGATGAACGATAATGTTGGGTGTGCGTTTTATTCACTGGACGAAACGTATAAGTATGGATTACCCTCAATTTGTAGTGTCTTTACGGCCGAACTCTTTGCCATCTTAAAGGCTTTGAACACTATTAAATTCGATAGTTTGCATTACGTAGTTTGTTCTGATTCAAAAAGTGCCCTCCAGGCAATCCGGGATATGTATTCGGTAAACCCTCTGGTTCAAGATATTCTGTGCTCTGTCCATAGACTTGAACTACGAGGTGCAAGAGTATCATTTATCTGGATTCCTGGCCACTGTGGAATATTAGGAAACACTGTAGCGGATAATGCGGCAAAGGAAGCAACTTTTCTGCCGCCATGCACTCAACGTGTAATCGTGTCTGACTTTCTTTGTCACGTAAAACATTTAAATCATCTACAGTGGGAAAATGAATGGGCAGCTACAAGCAGAAATAAATTGAGGGTAATCAAAAGTACAGTTCGTCCTTGGGGTCGTCAATACGTGCAAGTCGCAGAGAAGAGGTGGTGATCACCCGCCTTCGCATTGGTCACTCCATGTTAACGCATGGATTTCTGATGGGACGCGGGGACCCACCTGAATGCGAATTCTGTAGGGAAACCATCACAATTAAACATATACTGCTCGATTGTGATGGTTTTCAAAATGTGCGTGTTATGTGGTCTGAGCAACTGTTTGCAGACGATGTTGGGAGATAGTGCCTCGGCCGTTGACCGGGTTCTTGAATTCCTTCATCGTCTAAATGTTCTAAATAAAATTTAATTTATATAGTTGTTATTTCTTGTGTTATATTATTTATTTATTTTATTTATATAAATTTATTTCTGTTATGTTTTTATATACCTTTACGAATTGTTATTAAATCTTATTCATTATTAATTGTTATTTAGTTCTTAAGTATTTATTATTAATATAGTTATACCTGCTAATTAAATTTTGTTAAATTTAATTTTACAAATATAGTTTGTTGTAGTTCTATTTATTTATATATATATATATATAAGTATATTTTGTTAATTCCTTTTTTTTTTATATATACTTTCATTTAGCATGACGGCGATGATAACCTTAACGGTTTTTCGCCGGAAAAAAAAAAAAAAAAAAAAAAAAAAAAATAATATGATTTACCACCTTAGCAGTAATAATGTGAATCACAGTACAATTGAAGTAGTAGATGTGTTTATGATTAATTTAATCCCGCTTACATTGTCAATTGAGTACGTTTAAGTTAAGAATCATCAAAAGTGATGATTCAGTAAAGAACATTAGAAAGAGAAATTCGAGTTTAATTTCTTTGTACAACATTTTTAAAGCTTTAAACACTTTCATCACAACACATAATTAATAAATTTAATAAAACATGCTGAAACATACCTTCCACGATCACATACACCTGAATCTGTTTTTACAGAAGACAATCGTGTGATTACAGTGCTAAGAACTATAACCGTACCACTCTTCTTTGGTTCAAGGTCTGAAGGTGATCCCATAAGGCGCAAATAATTATGCAAATGGTATATAATACAACAGAATGAATTAGATGCTTCTAGTGTAACTGTATGGACACAATTCATGCTGGTACGACCATATTTTTTACAACTGAAAATTACCTTCAAATTTCATGAATGATTGAACTGTAAAAATAACCTTTATTTGTACAACTACTATTAGTCCGTGAAAACGTATGGTAATAAGGTGGAAGAGCTACGCTTTGCAACGCTGTAAGAGATTTAAGAAACAATATTTGTGAATGGATTGAAAGGTGAATTACATTGCTTGACCTTTCCAGTTGAAATTTTTTCCAGTAGCACTTTTAGTATAATACATTTTAAATGAACACTTTTATTCAGAAACAAATCGAGATTATTTATAAGAACCGATCACCTATGAGTTCAATATAATATCATTCAATAAAATCGGTGTTTCTTGATGTACGAGGTGTGTTCAGAAAGTAACGAGAATTTTTAAATTTTGCGGGCTTGGACAGTCCGATTGTCAAACATTTTTTTAATTATGTTGTTATACATGCCCTTGAAGTATGATAAAACTTTCAGTTGTTTTCATTGCAGACTGTGTCTGTGACAACCACTAAGGTTAGACGTCTTTTTATGAGATTGGCGATTTTCGTTTGTTAAAATAATTTGTATCACATTTTGCGTAAAAAATGGAATAAAGTGTAACAAAGTCTATGAAATGTTAACAAAGGCCTACGGTGAGTCTGCTACGAGTAAAATAAGAGTTTACGAGTGGTATAAGCATTTCCAAGAAGGCCATGAAGACGTTGAAGATGACGAACGCCCTGGACGCCCCAGCACATCAACAACCGATGAAAACGTGGAAAAAGTTAAAGAAATGGTTATGAACAATCGCCGAATCACAATTAGAGAGGTCGCTGATAATGTTGGCATATCGATTGGATCATGTCATGACATTGTTTCCAATGTTTTGTGTATGAAACGAGTGGCAGCAAAATTCGTTCAAAAATTGTTGAATTTTGAACAAAAACAGCGGCGAATGGAAGTTGCTCAGGAGTCAATAAATGAAGTCAATAAATAAACGACGATGCAGAATTACTGAAACGTATTATAAAGTGTGACGAAACATGGGTTTACGGAAATGACGTCGAAACTAAGGCTTAATCATCCCATTGGAGGCATTCTGGCTCGCCAAGACTGAAAAAGGTTCGACAAGTGCGGTCGAACGTGAAGGTTGTGCTCACTGTGTTCTTCGATGTTAATGGCATAGTGCATCATGAATTCCTGCCACCAGGTGAAAAGATCAATATGGAGTACTACCTACAAGTTCAACGCCGTTTGCGTGAAGCAATCCGAAAAAAACGCTCGGATCTGTGGAAAAACAATTCATGGCTTTTGCACCACGATAATGCACCAGCTCACACTTCATTGCTTTTTCGTGAATTTGTGGCCAAAAACAGTACTGTAATGATGCCGCAGCCTCCATATTCGCCAGATATGGCTCCGTATGACTTTTTCCTATTTCCAAAAAAAAGAGAACCTTAAAGGGTCGTCGTTTTACAGCCGTAGATGACATTAAAAGCGCATCGCTGAAAGAACTAAAGGTTATCTCACAGACCGAGTTTGAGAAGTGTTTCGATGATTGGAAGAAGCGCTGTCACAAGTGCATAATCTCCAGTGGGGACTATTTTGTAGGCGACAACATCAATGTAGAAGAATAAATAAATATTTTGTTCAAAAGTTAAAATTCTCGTTACTTTCTGAACACACCTTGTACTTCCGTCTAAACAATATTTTACGTAAATGAAAAGAACATTTTGAATAATGTATTTAGATAAACTCTATAGATGAAACTATCTACTTGTAATAACTTCGTAGTTGATTGGTTATTACAATAGAATAATAGAATTTTGTGAATTTTTGTTTAGTTTGCTAAAGTAATGTAAGAATCATGTAATCATTTTCTTTTGGATTATGTTTTGCAGAGCAGTCAGATATAATATATCCATTCGGAAACAAACACAACTGCAGACATAAATTTGATTGCAATGCGTGGAGTGCAAACAGCCAAGTGCTGTCCTGGTGTTGGTCGTCTAATGCATACGAGAATACGGTGTCCGGGGCTTTGTTTAATTTAGAAGGAATTAAATATTCAGTGTCCACAGTAGCGGAAAGGTTTCGCGCTATCCTCGTCTCTGCTGTACGTGGCATTAAAAGCATTTTACTGAGCTCTTTGATAAAACACCAGCGCACTGGGAAACTCACTTTGTCCTCCAATATATTTGTTGGAATGGCATTTCTGTGAACAATACAGTACAAAGCGTGTTTTATAATTTGACTTTAACAATAATCAAATTTTGTTCAGCATTGTGATTTGAAAAAAAAACGTTTTTTTAGGGATAAGAGAAAACATTAAAAAGAGTTTTAATCGTTTACATAATAAGATACAATGGAAAACGGTATAGTATCGTAAATCTGAGAATGATGCAGGTACCTCCGTATATTTAGTGAAAGGGCTTACATAATAGGTTTAAAAAAGGATGGAGATAATTTACAAGACAGAATATTATATATATATATATATATATATATATATATATATATATATATGTGTGTGTGTGTGTGTGTGTGTTTTCATGCTTTCACTACAGTGTAGCATGAAATTATTCTACGTACACAACAACGCTTTAATTGAAAATAATAAAGATATAATAATTTATATCTGTATTTATATTCAGGAATATTCAAAGAATCTTATGATATTGTCAATAATAATATCAGGTTCTTTAATTTAACAGCAATAATCTAAATGTTTTAAAATTATTTTAAGGGGAAAAAGATATTGAGGCTATTATCGCCTCCCTAAATGTATCTGTGAGTGTAAAGTGTTAAAGTCGTAAGTGTAGTATTGTAAGTGTACATGTGTATTAGACTCGGGTACCGCGAGGGACGTCTAATCTTCTCAATAGGTGCAGATAGTCTAATAATCTAATGATGAGATCTCTTTCTTGTAAGTTGTATTATTTCAAATACACACACTTTTTTGTTTTCTTATACAACAATCTTTCAAAACCATATTTGAATGAATAAGAACTACACAATAGCTTTTTACTAGAAAAACGTTTTGTTTATATATTAAAAGTCTAAATTGTTAAATACCAGTTTCAAAATTCGACTTGAGATATTTAGTAATTGGAGAGTGATGCATGAAACCGTCTCTTTTTATTCGTTCTTTTCTCACTTAACGTGTAAAAGATAACATCGAAAAGCTTTTTATATTTTAGGAAATGCTTTTGCCATTAAGCAAATTGAACCCCATGTTGATAGCAAGCTTTGAAGAATTCAACTCTTTTATATTAAAGGCAAGCTATTATTTATCTAGCAAGTATGTATAATGTAGTGTGTGCATACTGAAAGCTTTGAAACTTCACCAACATATTGCAACCTGGTCGCTAATACAAAGAAAATTGTTTTAACAATAACGGGGAGCAACTGTTTAATTATTGGGGGTGAGATGAGATAATCTATATACATTACAACGTTATTATATTTAAACAGAATTTAATGTTGACATAATGTCTAAAATTCAAAAAGTAGAACAACAATATTTCAATTACTACACGCTAGAAATCGTTTATAGATACACAACAGTTGAATTATTTCGACTATGTAATTAATGCGTAAAACAAATTTTGTTTACTTGACTAAGAAAAGACTTCAGCTCTATGTTATCGAAGAAAAGCGTTTTTTAGTAAATGAAGAGAAAATAAAATACAGAAACACGTGCACGTTGTCGTAATTTGTAAATTAAGTATTTGAGCTCATGGTAAAAACTCAGACTCGGATCTTAAAATGGACTCCGATTTTTTCCCCACGGCGAAAAAGGATAATCGTTACCATATCCGTGAGGCAAAACTGAGACAGATCCCTCTTTTGGTATCCAACTGACACGGTACTGATCATCCTTTCCGAATGTGACAACCTTTTTGGTAAGAGAAAGAAAGAAATCACTGGACTCGTATCAATGCATGTCTGGGAGTTGTGATACTGCTTGGCTACCTGTGTACGTGGATGGTGATGAGTAGCTTAGCTCTGCCGATGGCCTCTAATAGTGCGACTTCCGGAACCAGCCACCTTGAATGTGTATCGCAAGCCGGAGGTAAAAGAGAGTAATTTTATATACCTATAATATTAATGGCGCTCGAGAAAAATATAGATCAGGAACCAAGAAACATTGCGCAGGTAGCTGAAAAAAAATTATCATGGAATACGTAACTGTCTATAATCTTAATGACGTTCGATAAAATATAGGCCTAGATCAGGAAAAAAGACGTTGCACAGGTACTTTTAAATAAATTTTATCATGAAATACTATATATAATATTGGTATCGTTCAACAAAAAATATAGATCAGGAACCAAGACATATTGCACAGGTAGCTGTAAATAAATTTGATCATGGAATAATAAAAATATCTATGATCTTAATGGCGTTTGACAAAAATATAGATCAGGAACCAAGACATATTGCACAGGTAGCTGCAAATAAATTTTATCATGGAATACTAAAAATATCTATGATCTTAATGGCGTTTGACAAAAATATAGATCAGGAACCAAGACATATTGCACAGGTAGCTGTAAATAAATTTGGTCATGGAATACTAAAAATAACTATGATCTTAATGGCGTCTGACAAAAATATAGATCAGGAACCAAGACATATTGCACAGGTAGCTGCAAATAAATTTTATCATGGAATACTAAAAATATCTATGATCTTAATGGCGTTTGACAAAAATATAGATCAGGAACCAAGACATATTGCACAGGTAGCTGCAAATAAATTTTATCATGGAATACTAAAACACAAATTGCACAGGTAAAAACAAATTGCAGACTAGGAAAAAACAAATTGCACAGGTAGCTACAAATAAATGTTATCATGGAATACTAAAATATCTGCAACCTTAATGACGTTTAATAAAAATACAGATCAGGAACCAAGACATATTCCACAGGTAGCTGCAAATAAATTTTATCATGGAATACTAAAATATCTGCAACCTTAATGACGTTTAATAAAAATACAGATCAGGAACCAAGACATATTGCACAGGTAGCTGCAAATAAATTTTATCATGGAATACTAAAATATCCGCAACCTTAATGACGTTTAATAAAAATACAGATCAGGAACCAAGACATATTCCACAGGTAGCTGCAAATAAATTTTATCATGGAATACTAAAATATCTGCAACCTTAATGACGTTTAATAAAAATACAGATCAGGAACCAAGACATATTCCACAGGTAGCTGCAAATAAATTTTATCATGGAATACTAAAATATCCGCAACCTTAATGACGTTTAATAAAAATACAGATCAGGAACCAAGACATATTGCACAGGTAGCTGCAAATAAATTTTATCATGGAATACTAAAACATCTGCAACCTTAATGACGTTTAATAAAAATACAGATCAGGAACCAAGACATATTCCACAGGTAGCTGCAAATAAATTTTATCATGGAATACTAAAATATCTGCAACCTTAATGACGTTTAATAAAAATACAGATCAGGAACCAAGACATATTCCACAGGTAGCTGCAAATAAATTTTATCATGGAATACTAAAATATCCGCAACCTTAATGGCGTTTAATAAAAATACAGATCAGGAACCAAGACATATTCCACAGGTAGCTGCAAATAAATTTTATCATGGAATACTAAAATATCTATGAACCTTAATGACGTTTAATAAAAATACAGATCAGGAACCAAGACATATTCCACAGGTAGCTGCAAATAAATTTTATCATGGAATACTAAAATATCTGCAACCTTAATGACGTTTAATAAAAATACAGATCAGGAACCAAGACATATTGCACAGGTAGCTGCAAATAAATTTTATCATGGAATACTAAAATATCCGCAACCTTAATGACGTTTAATAAAAATACAGATCAGGAACCAAGACATATTCCACAGGTAGCTGCAAATAAATTTTATCATGGAATACTAAAATATCCGCAACCTTAATGACGTTTAATAAAAATACAGATCAGGAACCAAGACATATTCCACAGGTAGCTGCAAATAAATTTTATCATGGAATACTAAAATATCTGCAACCTTAATGACGTTTAATAAAAATACAGATCAGGAACCAAGACATATTCCACAGGTAGCTGCAAATAAATTTTATCATGGAATACTAAAATATCCGCAACCTTAATGACGTTTAATAAAAATACAGATCAGGAACCAAGACATATTGCACAGGTAGCTGCAAATAAATTTTATCATGGAATACTAAAACATCTGCAACCTTAATGACGTTTAATAAAAATACAGATCAGGAACCAAGACATATTGCACAGGTAGCTACAAATAAATGTTATCATGGAATACTAAAATATCCGCAACCTTAATGACTTTTAATAAAAATACAGATCAGGAACCAAGACATATTGCACAGGTAGCTACAAATAAATGTTATCATGGAATACTAAAATATCCGCAACCTTAATGACGTTTAATAAAAATACAGATCAGGAACCAAGACATATTCCACAGGTAGCTGCAAATAAATTTTATCATGGAATACTAAAATATCTGCAACCTTAATGACGTTTAATAAAAATACAGATCAGGAACCAAGACATATTGCACAGGTAGCTACAAATAAATGTTATCATGGAATACTAAAATATCCGCAACCTTAATGACGTTTAATAAAAATACAGATCAGGAACCAAGACATATTCCACAGGTAGCTGCAAATAAATAATAGCGGCTCTTAGTTCGAGCCGCAGTTACTTCCATTTCTTTATCTTTACCGTTAAAGCTGATCCCTCCTTCTTGTTTGAATAACTGGCATAAACTAATGACGTTACAAAATGTTATGAATTACTGGTTTAAATACTAATTAAATGATGTATTATAACATAACACGTGAATTCACATATTTCCTCTATAAATCAAATTTGGCATAAATCGAAAATAATTCGAAAATTTTCTAGGTTTTCTTAAAATTGGTCCATAAGAATTCAGTTATTTCAGAAGAACTTAAGCAACTGTAAAATTTGAAACAAAACATGTAATAATCGAATATCACAACATTAAGTTTGCGATATTTTGTTGTATTTTCCGATTTCCTCGTAATATTTTCTTGAACTGTAAGTACCTTATATTTTAAATACGATAAACTGACTTGAGTCTTGAATCATAAGGTATAGCTAAAATTTTAGCAAATTTTTTTTATGTTATTATTAACATAATTTATTAAAATTCCTTTATCGAATTTTAAGATGATTATATTAATAATTTTGTATAAAATAATTAGGTAGCTGGCCTCCTGTTGTTGTCGGAAAAGATTTTAGGCCTCTTATAACTCATAATGTCATCCAAGCTAATAAAATATAGTTAGCGGACATGTTACGAGGGCGGTTTGATAAGTCAGTGACTTTTTAAATAAAACAATTTTTTTTCGGCAAATAAACATTTTATTTTTCTACATAATCACCTTTTAGCTCGATCCATTTAGTCCAGCGTTTTTCTAATTTTTTTATTCCCTCCAAATAATAGGTTTCCTCAAAGCTCTCAAAATACGCGTTTGTTTCGGTAATGACTTCTTCATTCGACTCAAATCTCTTACCGCCCAGACATTTCTTTAGGTTTGGAAACAGAAAATAGTCACAGGGGGCTAAATCTGTAGAGTATGCTGGATGGGGTAGCAGTTCGTATCCCAATTCGTAGATTTTGGCCATCGTGACTAGACAAGTGTGCACACGTGCATTGTCTTGATGGGACAGCACTTTCTTCTTCGCCAAATGCGGCCGTTTTTGCTTCAAATCAACGTCGAATCTGTTTAAAAGCTTTGAATAATATTCGCCGGTGATCGTTTTACCTTTCTCGAGGTAATCGATGTGAATGACACCGCGTGCATTCCGAAAAACTGTGGCCATGACCTTGTTGGCTGACAGACTTTGTTTGGCCTTCTTTGGTCCACGTTCACCCATAGCAACCCACTATTTCGATTGTTCCTTGGTCTCTGGCGTGTTGTGATGGATCCATGTTTCGTCCACAGTAACAAAACGGCGCAAAAATTCGTTCGGATTACGGCTCAACATCGCTAAACACTCAAAGTGGTCACAAGATTGCGCTTATGGTCGAGTGTGAGCAATCGCGGCACCCATCTTGTGGAGAGTTTTTTCATGTCCAAATATTCGTGTAAAATATGATGTACCCGTTCAGTTGAGATACCTACAGCATGATCCAACTCACGAACTTTCATTCTCCGATCATCCAATATCATTTCATGGATTTTATCGACGATTTCCGGCGTGATCACTTCTTTTGGGCAACCTGAACGTTCGGTGTCACTAGTGCTGGTACGACCACAACGGAACTCTGTAAACCACTTCTTAACCATTGAAATTGATGGTGCCGAGTCCCCGTAGTATTTATCAAGTCTTTCCTTAGTTTCAGTGATGGATTTTTACGTAAAACGTAATGCTTAATCAGCACACGAAATTCACTTTTTTACATTTTCGTAAAAATTCATGAGGTTGTCTGCTTTGAACGGCTATCAAACACCAACTGCACGACGTAGCTCGCTCAAAATTAGAAAGTTGTCCACTGATAGATTACAGTTGACGGCAGCACTGTTGCATTTGGAGTAACTGCGCGGGAAATTCAAAAAGTCCTGACTTATCAAACCGCTCTCGTAGATAAAAATTAAAGTAAATAAATTATTGAATTTAAAATAAAACATTTGTAATAATTACTAAAAATATTTGTATTGGAAAATACTTTTATATTTCAATATTAACAATGAAAAACAATATTTATTTGTTGTTATTTATAATATCCTCAATTAAAAAAATAAAAGCGGATCAGCTGTAGTATAAAATCAGCTGTTTATAAGAACATAATCTCTACAACTACAAACATTATAAATATTTTCGTGTCATAATAGAAATTATTTTTAAATTTTCATAATATAGGTACACTACTAGGCAGTGCTGAATTATATTTAAGCTACAACGGACTTACTGAAACTAATTTTTTTTTAAATCCAATGTAATATACTATATATATATATATATATATATATATATATATACATTTATAAATGCATTATAGTAAATTATAAACGTAATTCAATACTGATCTTCAGAAATTTTTCAAGTAAAATCACGCTTATAAATAAATATAATTTTTGGCGGTACATTGTAATATTTATCCTGTCTTTAAAAGAGAGAAGTCAAAAATGAAACGATAAATTGTTGTCAATAAAAATAACAGTAGAAATATGAAGTTACAATTAACGACTGTAATTGGAGCTCAAAGAAGTGAAAGGCGACTGGGAAACGTTGCATGGGTGAGTTGGTGGTGAGAACATAGTACAGTCCTCAGAAGAACGTTTGAACCAGATAGCAAGAGAAGGAATTAAAAAAACGAAATTTATAAATTGAATAGGCCAAGACTATTTGAAATAAGAAACCGAGGATCTAAATTTTGCGGATTGAAAATTGATTTTAAAACTAATTATTTATTGATCAATAAAACGTTGATTGGCTGTGAGTTTGTTTTTCCTACATTAAATTGTTACAGAAAATACACACTTCTATTTTAATCGAGTTTTTCCTTTGAAATGTTAAAAAATATGAGTATTTTTATATTATTGAATTGACTATTTAACGAAAATCATGTTAAAATAAAAATTTAATGTAATTTTATATTTTAAACTGCTTGGCAACTGGTTATATTTCAAGAAACGTTTAAGCTTGCTACTAGGCAATTAAACGAACTGATTTATATTAACCAAGTGTTATATAATATTTGAAAATACTTTTTAAGTTTGTTTTTAAATATTTACAAATATATAAGGACAATATTAATTTTACTTTTAGTAAAATAAGTGCAATAATTAATTATTAGGTCTTAAACCATGCATTTTTACATTTTTAACATTTCTTCATAGATTTTCAACGTTCTTTTCCCATGAAAACACTGATAAAAGTCTGGAAAAATAATGCTACTTTGTAAGGCAAAGTATAGTGGTGAATATGGAAATTATATTTTAATTCACACAACACGTTAGAAACGTAACAATATATCTTACGTTTTTTTATTATTGTAAATATTGCTTGAAACCCGCTTGAAAACATCAGGTCCTTAAAAATACTGTTTTAGCACATTTATCCTGTTCCAATCTTAATGAAATAAATACCATTCAAAAGCAGACGTTCTAAGCTTTATTTATCATGTTTTAGATTTATGAAATTTTAAATAAATTCACAAACAAACAGTAATTCAAGAGCTTACCTTGTGTGCAAATAATTTGCCACCATATCATCAAACATTTATTTGACCAAGTATATTACTTTCTATAAAATTATGGTTGGTATCGTTTTAAAGACTAGACCTTTCTTTTGAATTCATTTCTTGAAAAATTTCATCTACAGTATACAGTTCTGTATCTATAATTTTTTTCAAACTGTGGTCTACAAATTAAATAATAAACGACGAAATTACAGAAGTGATAGCAAACTACTATTTTAGTCTTTTTTCTTGTCATAGATAAACTTCTTTTCTTTATAATCATGGAATGAAAGTTACGCTACGAAATAATACATTGATTATAGACCAATACCAAGGGCTAAAATATTCAATTTTGACATGTTTTCATTATCCTCCTCTTCTTTGTCTTGAGTGCTACAGCTTGACAAATTCGTTACTTAGAAAAATCCGTTCAGCCTTTTAATTTGGCGGAAATTTTAATTTTTCGTTGAAATCTTAATTTTGTTATCGTAATGTTTTTTCAGTTACGATTCCATCCTAGAAATCGGCATTAAAATCTTCATAATTTACAAACTTAGTTTTAAAAATTCCATTAATATTCTGACTGTAATCAGAAACATTTTTATATAAATTTTCAATGTAATTTGAATATTAATTTTTAATTTGAAACCTGTTAATGTATGCAGCTTTTAACGCTGAATATAATGGTGAACACTTTAAGTTATTCAAAGCAAAATTAAGTAATTATGTAAATAATATATCATAAGTTTTACTTTGATACCTTAAAATTCAAAGAAAGAGAAAGATAACATTAAAATAAAAATTCTTTAAACACATTTTTGTTTTTTTTTAAATAATGATAAAGTTTTTTTCTTGTTACACTCTGCTACTTCGAATCAGCATTATACTACTGAGACGCAGACTTTTTCGAAGATCTTATTTGATAAAAAAATTGTTAGTTTTTTTAAATCAGTTTTTACAATTTTGATGAAATTTTTCTTTAGTGCATTAAATACAAAAAAATACACATGCAAAATATAAAAAATAAAATTTAAAATATAAACACATACAGTAAAATCAACTAAACTTATATATCAACACACAATTCGTTTTGAAAGTTATAAAAATAAATGAAAATCGACCTTATTTGTCAAAATTGGTACTTTTAACTATTTCTGAAATTTTCACTAGTTACATAAAGGTAGCATATTTTGAATAATGGAAATTTCTTGTTTGGAGGTAAGTAAGAATAGTAATGACAAAAACACACTAATGGCCATCGCATTTGATTTGCTTAACATAAGTCTTTTATTTTAAATCAGGTTCACTTGAGATATTAAATATTTTAAGTTTTCTTCAAAAATGATCAACATTTAATTAAATGTGGTAAATGTTTGAGACATTATGTCGCTTTTTGTAGCTGTAGATTCTAAACTGGACTTTTTAATAACTCAGTGCAAAAACGTTTTTGTAATATTTTTGTGATATTTTTTGTTGTTGTTTATATTGCATTACATCAATTTAAAACAATGAAATGGAGAAAAGCTTATTAAGTAAAGGAACAGAATTTCGAAGGCGATAAAGCTAGTAAAAAAACCATGATATGTGTTCGACGATTTCTATTATTTATTTTGCAAGAAGTGTGAAAGTATTTGTTTTGTTAGTACACAAATCAGTGTTTAACCTGACTAATTTAATTATAATGAAAACGTTTCACCGATTCTATTCATTCTTTTCTCACTTTTTTGTGTGTAAAAGATTACATTGAAAAGCTCTTTGTATGTTTGGAGAGGCTCCCGACCATTAGGCAAATTGAATCCTATGTGTATACTGTACTTATTGCTTTCAACTTACTGTATGCCGTACACTTGTGCAGCCATTCAATGTGTTTCCATTATTTATCTAATTACAGATATAAATTATTTTTAGTATTGCGTAGAATTTTTGAAAACATGTAAAATATTTTAGAAATTTTTCAAATATTCAGAGAGGAAATGTGTACAATAAAAATTTATGTAAATATTTAATGGCACAGGTAAGAAATTTTACAAAAATTTCGAATATTAAATTTAATAAAAAATAATTAGTGGTAGTTGTTATTTATAAACACGTTAGTTACAATGGCGTATTTATGCAGAACTTTTGCGGAGTAACAATTTATTATTGTTTACAACTCAAAGTATATGCATGATATGGTCCCTTTAGGAGGACTTATGTAGAAACTCTGGGTAGAGGAGAAATCAGTAAACATTGGGCCTCATTAGAGGGTACTGTGGTCTAAGGATCATATGAACAGGATAGGAATTACCAATGAGAAATCGTGTTTAGTCTATACAGGAAGAGAAAACTGCAGGTCACATAATTCATGACTGCCGCTTCACACTAGTGGAAGCAATGTGTGTTCGGTTTCTAGAACTATGAGGACGTTCAGAAAAATATGAGTGGACTGCTAAAATTCGTTGAAAATAACCATCCAGTGTACTCAACGAAAATCAAAGGTTGCACAATAGGTCCTACAATCGCGTCATCAGTAAAATGTACGAGGTGTGTTCAGAAAGTAACGAGAATTTTTAAATTTTGCGGGCTTGGACAGTCCGATTGTCAAACATTTTTTTTATTATGTTGTTATACATGCCCTTGAAGTATGATAAAACTTTCAGCTGTTTTCATTGCAGACTGTGTCTGTGACAGCCACTAAGGTTAGACGTCTTTATGAGCTTGGCGATTTTCGTTTGTTAAAATAATTTGTATCACATTTTGCGTAAAAATGGAATAAAGTGTAACAAAGTCTGTGAAATGTTAACAAAGGCCTATGGTGAGTCTGCTATGAGTAAAACAAGAGTTTACGAGTGGTATAAGCATTTCCAAGAAAGCCATGAAGACGTTGAAGATGACGAACGCCCTGGACGCCCCAGTACATCAACAACCGATGAAAACGTCGAAAAAGTGAAAGAAATGGTTATTAACAATCGCCGAATCACAATTAGAGAGGTTGCTGATGATGTTGGCATATCGATTGGATTATTTCATGACATTGTTTCCAATGTTTTGTGTATGAAGCGCGTGGCAGCAAAATTCGTTCAAAAATTGTTGAATTTTGAACAAAAACAGCGGCGAATGGAAGTTGCTCAGGAGTCACTAAATGAAGTCAACGACGATGCAGAAATATTATAACAGGTGACGAAACATGGGTTTATGGATATGACGTCGAAACTAAGGCGCAATCATCCCAGTGGAGGCATTTTGTTTCGACAAGACCGAAAAAGGCTCGACAAGTGCGGTCGAACGTGAAGGTTATGCTCACTGTATTCTTCGATATTAATGGCATAGTGCATCATGAATTCCTGCCACCAGATGAATTTTTTTTTTTTTTTTTTTGGTGTTTAACGTCCGACTATTGTGCACACTTAGGCTAATGCAGACGGTGGGATGATTTATAGCGTATGAAAATGCCAAGCCCTCGCCGGGAATCGAATCCGGATTCTCGGGGTGAAAGCCTAGTACGCTATCCACTAGACCACCGAGGCGGCTTTCCACCAGATGAAACGGTCAATAAGGAGAACTACCTACAAGTTCAACGCCGATTGCGTGAAGCAATCCGAAAAAAAACGGTCGGATCTGTGGAAAAACAATTCATGGCTTTTGCACCACGATAATGCACCAGCTCACACTTCATTGCTTGTTCGTAAATTTTTGGCCAAAAACAGTACTGTAATGATGCCCCAGCCTCCATATTCGCCAGACATGGCTCCGTGTGACTTTTTCCTATTTCCAAAAATAAAGAGAACCTTAAAGGGCCGTCGTTTTACAGCCGTAGATGACATTAAAAGCGCATCGCTGAAAGAACTAAAGGCTATCCCAAAGATCGAGTTTGAGAAGTGTTTCGAGGATTAAAAGAAGCGCTGGCACAAGTGCATAATCTCCAATGGGGACTATTTTGAAGGCGACAACATGAATGTAGAAGAATAAATAAATATTTTGTTCAAAAAATTAAAATTCTCGTTACTTTCTGAACACACCTCATATAACTTTTAAGAATTTAATTCAATTTATCCAACGTACGAAATACATAGTCGTGTAAATTTCTTTAAATATCGTAAAAGTATCTTAACATTTTCCTCACTGTTGAGTACATAGAAGAGTTAAAATTTGCGAATGGAAACGATTGTCTTACACACGTTCTTCCCGCAACAGAATGTTGAGTTTAGCATTCAAGGAATAAGGAAACGAACATAACTTCAAAGTTTGCACAAAGAGAAACACAAACCAGTTGCTTTGAAAAGATAATTTGTACACAGCGTTTTCAAATAAATCCTTTGTTAATAACTGGCATAGAGCTTTGTTTGGATTATTGCAATTATTATATTTACCTTTATTTGTATTTTTATCAATTTTTATTGTAAATTCATGAGTTTCGAAGTTGTTTTCTAGTGTCTGAAGTGATAAATTCTTTTGGGCGAACGTTAAACTTCTTTGTTTGAAGTAAAAATAAAAAACTCACTATAGCACGAATAAAATGTAAAAAAATATTTTTGTTTAAATATTGTTGATATTCATGAAGTAAACTTAGTCTACCAGTGAGCTGATAGGTTTGTTGCATTCTGGCTCACTACTATGAGAAACTAAGTACATTTATACATAATATTTATTTATTTAAAATTATGTATATAAATGAGTTTAGTAATAAAATATTTATAATGTAATTGACGACATTAGGGACTATACAACTGTCAAATCTAGCGAGAAATTATTTATAGCATTTACAGTTAAATGAATCTTGCATTTAACATATAAATAAATTCATTAATAATATTCGTATTATTAAAAAAGTTTTTGTACTGTATACCAAGCCCATCAGAATTAACAGTTATTATTAGAGCATTAACAGTTGAATATATTGTACAAGATTATTGATTTATATTTGTATATAATGTAAATTTCTTTCATACTACATATCTTTAATATTTATTTGTGTAAAATTATAATACCATTTGTTAGGGGTAAGGGGTCTACTCCTACTCTACTCGAGTCCTTCAAACATTTTTTGGTTCATCAAAAAATTACCTTTAATACTTTGAGATGTGTTACATTACATTTACCTTGTTACAGTTACAACTATGGTTGGTGGCAACCCCAAGAATGAACACTACTGTCTTATGTGAAATAAAACGTTCCCGAAAATATGTATTAATGTATTCAAACCAAAAGTAAAAGGGGAAGAAGTGTACGCCAATAATTGTCTACTTACTTTTACCGCCGATTCGCCACTTCTCAGCACCGCCCGGATGGAATGCTTTTCCGTAAATCGAGCAAAGTTTTCGGGTCTTCACAGAAACGGCCGTCACCCGGAATATACAGACGTTCCGCCCCCCCTCCCGGAATCGACTGTTCTTTTACACAAATAAACACAATTTCGATTTCTTTATTGTGCACAAAGATCAATCATAAAATTGGGCCAATAAAAACTAGTAATGAACAATGATTACTTTTTTTGTCGGACAGTCTAAGGAAAGACACATTTTTTGTGCTTTAATGTTTTTGCTCAATGCCAGTAGACTAGTGATGACAGAGGATTGTTATTATTCTAATAATTATTATTTGTCAATAAATTACTATTTATCGACATTTAAAGTAAAGCCGTTAAACAATAATTGGGTCGGTTAACACTTATATGGGAACATAAAAACATACAGATATGCAATAAATTTGTAAGCCACTGTTACAGAAATATTTTTTCCATGTAAACATACTAGCTAATATCAAGTTTTGTTTACGATATATTGATATTATCCGAACATGCAGTTTCCAATAATCGATTGCACACTGTCCGAAAACTGAAGTAAAAGTTTCTTGACGCGCACAACGAACTGTGACTTGAACTTTGCAAAATAATCCGAAAGCTAACAAAGGTTTAATTAAAGTACTCCTGAAACTCTGCTCACGGCTTTGTGTTTGAATTTCTTTAAATTGAAAACGTGAACAGAAAAGTTCACGTCGAAATGACGGCGAGAACTGAACGTTGCGAAATTAACTTCCTTCCTTTAAAAATGTATCTTTGAAACAGCTGAGAAATTCGTATCAGCTGAAACGTGCATTCACTATAATTTTATGGATGTTTAACTTAGAAAATATATAATATTTCATTTAAAATTAAACAGATTATTTTTTAAAAAACTGTATCAACAATGTATTACGGATATTATTTAAGATTATCAACAGTTTTGTTTCACAGTGCTGACGCTAAGGTACGTTATTCTGTATTGTTTATAAATACATTTTATTTTATGTTTCTTTATACGTAAATAAACACGTAACTAAATACGTAAATAAATAATTATTTATTTAGGGCTTGCAAGTTTTAATTACAGAAAAAATGTAATAATAATAATAATTTATTAGAAAAGACACAATTTTGTAGTTTACATTATTTTATGGGACACGGTGGTCGATGTGGTAAAGCACCGGTCAGTCTGCTGCGCCTCTGAACTGCGCACCTTAAGGTTCTTAGTTCTAGCCACAGTTACTTCCGTTGATTTTTCCTTACTGTTAACGCGTCCTCATTAGTCTAACTGGCGTGACGTATGGATGTTAAGTAACAAAAAATATGTAATTTATAGAAAATATACGGAAAATATAAAAATCAAACTTTGTCTAGTTCTTTTCAAAAATTTTTTGACGGGAACTCATGCAGAATGTTTCTACTTATAAATTTCCCTCTACTCTCTATGGTCTCCACTTTCGACGAATATCATATTGACCTTCCTTAAGTCATTTGATCACTTCTCTTCATCTACACTTACTAGTGAATTTCTCCAATTACTTTCTTTTTCCAGAAGTCCAACAAATAATAGTTTTCTTCTTTTTTTAATTCACAATTTGTAAATTAACAAATAATATTTTCCCCAGTTTATTAGCTGCAAAAAAATATTTAAATTATTTTCGAAAATTTGTTTTTAAATATCTTTTATATAGTTTCTGAGTTATATTAACAAATATATTTTGTCAAACGTTATTGAAACTTTCCTTTCTTCTACCTGAATATTTTGATATTTACGATTTTGTGGTTTCTTAATAACAAATAAATTTACAACTATTGTCCAATCTTGACCAATTTTTTCAGACGTAATTATTATTATTTTGAATGTTTTTAACAAAATAACTATTAATTTTAACTTCATGGAAGTTCTAGGTTGCTACTGTTTATTCAACGAGGGTTGTCCGAAAAATAAGGTTCCCAATAATTTTTCACAATGAAAAACATGTTTATTTGCATTGAATAAGACATTTTTGGTAAGCTTACACTTTTTTATATTTTTCGACATAATTGCAATAAGATCGATGAATTTTTGCATACGGTGAAACATCTTTTCACCGGCGGTGAAACTCTCCCGCCACGCCGCAAAGGTAGCTTAAAAATCTTTCTTTCAGCTCCTCTCTGGCACTGAAATGCGAACCACCTACTTGTTTCTTCAAATTATGGTAGTTATTTGGGGCTAAGTCCGGGCTGTAGAACGGATGTATGACAGTATCCCATCAAATTGGTTGATGAGACCGGTTGTTACTGGGCGGTGTGCGGACGAGCGTTGTCTTTATGGAATCAAACTCTATTCGTGAGCATGCCTCTCCTCTTGTTTTGAATCGCGCTGCGAAGGTTCCTTAAAGTCTCATAGTAATGATCAGCATTGATTGTTGTGCCGGTATCCATGAATTGGCACATCTACATTGGCAACCCCTTCCTGTCCCAAAATACGCTCGCCATGACTTTGCCGGTAGTTTTTGTTTGAACTTCCTCGGCTTCAGCGACTCTGGATGTTTCCACTGACGTGATTGTTCTTCCGTTTCCGGTGTTTTATAGTGTACCCAGGTCTCGTCCCCAGTGACAATGGAGTCAAATAATTTTTGGCCATCGGTTTCGTAGGCCTGAAGAAATTCGCAGGCCGCATCAATCCGTTGCTGTTTGTGGTCTGCTGTAAGCTGTCTTGGGACCCACTTTGCACACAAATTTTGCTATACCCTAAATGGTCTGTCAAAATTTTATCAATGCAAGTCTTTCTGACATAAGCGATCATCTCGGAGGGCTCCCAAACAGTCACCCTTGCTTCTTCCACTTACGCAATAATTTCGTCCGAAACAGGTGGACGTCCAGAAGGCTGTTCGTCATGAAAGTACGTCTTTGAATTCTCTGCACCATTTGCGCACGTGTTGTATACTCATACATTTTTCTCCGTAGACTTCACACAGTTGGTTATGATTGTCCACCGGCGCAGTGTTTTTTGCACATAAAAAACTAATCAAAGAGCATAATTCGCACCTGGCGGGAGATATAAAGAAGAGGCAATTCCATTATTAAAGGCTACCAAGTCAAGACTGAGCGTCGCAGAGCGCTCGCCGAGTGGGGATTGGAAGCGGAGGAACCAAGCTGCAAGCGAAGGTCACCGGATCCCGCGTAACAACGTTCGCAACAACTATAGCGCCTTGGGAACTTTACTTTACGGACAACCCTCGTACATCGTCTGTTAGCTTAAATTATCGTGGTAATAGCTTAAATTAATTATTTAAATCCTCTGCACTTACATTAAACATGCTATTTTGCTATTGTTACTTTATTTTTTAAATTAATATTTAAAAAATCACTAATCAAGGTGTTTTTCTAATGCACGGACATAAATAATTTAGGAGGAGGTTATACGGATTAAAATAAAGATAAAAGTTCCAATAAACGTAAAGTACGGGTAACTCCTGTTTTTAAATTATTCACTATCCCCCCCCCCAACTGCTTATATGTCTTGAACAGATTGAATGATTTAATTAAAATTTTGTTAGCACTTTTAACTGCAAAAATTTAGTTTGAAATAAATTTTCTTGTCTCTATTATTCGTATTAAAATTGCAGTAACATAAAATTTAATAAAAATTATTTACAAACAGAATTTTTTTATAAAAATATGTCACGAATGAAAAATAACGTTTTTATGGTCGTTTGAATTCTTATTGAATAGAATAACTATTGAAACAGTGAAATAAAGGATAACGATGAAAGAGCCTCTATTAGTGTAAATTGCTGACAGCAGAAGGTATGGTTTAGCCCAACACCTTCATCACAATACGTTCTGTTTACTTTTGCCTTGAATAGTCTTGGTAGTTTTACTATTTGGTAGTATAACTACTTGGTCGTTTTACTATTTGGTAGTATAACTATTTGGTAGTTTTACTATTTGGTAGTATAACTACGTGGTAGTTTTACTATTTGGTAGTATAACTATTTGGTAGTATAACTACGTGGTAGTTTTACTATTTGGTAGTATAACTACTTGGTCGTTTTACTATTTGGTAGTATAACTATTTGGTAGTTTTACTATTTGGTAGTATAACTATGTGGTAGTTTTACTATTTGGTAGTATAACTATTTGGTAGTATAACTATTTGGTAGTTTTACTATAACTATTTGGTAGTTTTACTATTTGGTAGTATAACTATTTGGTAGTTTTACAATTGAGTAGTATAACTATGTGGTAGTTTTACTATTTGGTAGTATATTTATTTGGTAGTATAACTATTTGGTAGTTTTACTATTAGGTAGTATAAATATTTGGTAATTTTACTATTTGGTAGTATAACTATTTGGTAGTATAACTATTTGGTAGTTTTACTATTTGGTAGTAAACTAAACAAGTTACAACAATTTTCCCTGACTGTTTTTTTTTAAAGTTTTGTGATTTTAATTTAAACAATATAAAAGAATGGAATTTTTAAATAGATTATTGAAAGTTGTGATAATTTTGTTTAAACTAAGTTATGTTTTACATTGTGAAACACAAGATGCAAAATTCCAATGAAATCAGCATAAAATATAAACCATTTGGTAAAAAGAATTGTTGGATAACTGATAAAAAAATCGTTTGTTAGACTGTCCAATTTGATCATCTCTTTAATTACATTCGCGTATTACAGAAAAGTATGAACTATAAGGAAAAATATGAATAATAATACAAATGGAGACAACTTAGACAAAACTGTTATACACACAATTAAGAATATGGATTGCACAAGATTTATATCAGCCAGGCATTTCGATCCTTCAAAAAAGTTTCAGAGAACACATACCCAAAAGTAAATTGTCTACAAACTAGGCTTTCGTAGAACATATTATGGATAAAAACCATAAATTCGAAGACATCCACTAAATATGAAGATTTGTATAATTACATTTATGTAATTAAAGCAATTATTAAAGCAATTAAAAAAAAAGAATTTATGACAAAGAATGAGGACCTCGAATTGCAAATTAATATGACACAATTGTAAAAATCTGCATTATAACATATGGTAGTGAGGTACGGCCAATTAAGAGAGAACAGAAAGAATGCTGTTGGCTACTGAGATGGACTTTTTGGAGAAGAGCGGCAGGAAGCTCAAGAAAAGAGAATAAAAAGAATTTAGAAATGAAAGTATACAGGTAGGATAATGGACGTAAGGCATACAATTGTAGAAGATATAAGAACAAAACAACTGGTTTGGTACGGGCATGTACAATTGTAGAATATAAGCCAAAACAACTAGGATGAGCGAATTCCCAAAAATTCAATTATGCAATGGCGAACACCTGGAAGAAGAAAACGAGGAAGGCCGAGACTGAGCTGGAGAGAGGTAGTCCAAAATGAAATTAAAAAAAGGGATCTACCAGAAGACCTGTGGTGGGACCGCGATCGGTGGAGGTTGGAGATCGGAAGACGGCGTAGAACGTTGTAGACCGAATTATAGATAGATAAAAGCAATTATGTAAATGCGATAGAAGAGTTTGACATTTACAAGAACAAAAAATCAGACAAGTTTTACAACATCCTTAATGACAAAAATTCTGTTGATTAAATCCAATCTAATTGTGACCAGGCTCTAAAGATAAGCGATAAATAAATGTAAACCTAACAGACGCACCGTAACTGATAACACTGACGGTGCGCTAGTACCGATGAAGACTCCGTAGTCCGGACTGTAACCACATACGAGTTGTACGATAGTGTTTAGTCATACTACATTTTATCGTTGTACTTTTTAATATAAATCGTTTATTGTGTTTAGTGTTCAAGACGTGTGTTTTCAATGTTTTGTTAGCTTTGTAATGACCTCGACAGTTGGATTTGACATTTTGTACTACGGCTTGAAGATGAAACAGTGAGGTATTGAAACCGTGGTAGCCTTTAAGAGATGAGTAAAAACGACCACTAGACGGAATAAAATGGGCCATTCCAAATTTTAGAAAATGTTTGGGTCCATTTGTGTTTATCGGATTTACATTTAAAGTCCGATCTTAATGAAATTTTACCAACAATTGAAAGTAAATATTTGATCCAAATGGTTTATCTCAATTCAGCACACATAAGCAAAATCTTAACCTGCAGGTTTTTGCTGCAGTAATTTTTGCAAATCATCTTAATGTCGGCTAAATAGTTAAAATGAAAAATTAATTGCCTGAAATCCTACAAGATACAAACAGCTGTTCTGTTCTTTAACTCTTTGTGATAAGTAGACACAAAAATAAGGTTTATAAACATTCTTTATATTAAAACTATTTTACAAGAAAAAACAAATTTCTAATTTTATCCCTATTTGTTCCTGCCAATATCTTCTAATTTTAACAATAAATAATATTGTCGTAAGAAATGGCAATTATTTTAATTACTTTAATATAAAAATGTTTCATTTGTACATCCTGTATATTTTAAGATATGCTCAAATTACTCGAAATTATTTATTTAGCTACAATGAAGTAACTTATACATAATAAATAAGGTGTATAATGAATTTTTCCTCCTGGGAACCAATTTTAAAAAACGGTATTGTGTCTGCCCTATTTTCTACTCAACTAGGGATTACACTTAAGCATTCTTACAAGATATTCTTTGATTCTTTTATTAACTGTTTTAATGCTTGAATTCACCTTCAGTTTCAACTTATATTTTATATACTTTAAAATTTTAAAAAATAGAAAACTACATCACAGAAGTGCTTAAAATTAAAATATCGCACATTTATAGATTAGGTCGCCTACAATTTAGAAGTAAAGTCTTACAAATTAACTATGTCAAGTATAAATTTGTTAGAACAACTTCTCAGGGAAATTAATTTATGTTTTTGAAATGTTTAAACGAGTAAGTCTAAAAAGTTTTAAAGTGTTTTGACGGATAAACCTAACTGGCCGAGATTGTCATGCATTTTTTAATTAATTCCAAACAAGCCTGAAGCGAGAAGCATGATAATTGTTGCACGCAGCTGTCTTGGAATTGAATTTCCCAAAGGTTTTTTTTAATATGGGAAGGAACTTTCCGATACAGGAAATTTAAACTTGGCTTGAAAGTGACTTCTCAAAAACGTTTGCTCATTCGCATAAAAACGGCTGTAAAAATTCCATAGTAGTAACGTTCTATAGAAGTTTTAATCAAACAAAATTATATCTTTTATATTTAACGTTATGAAAACCTAATTTAAGAAAAATATTTACTTTTTCCATTTAAAAATCACGGTTATTTAAACATTTGTCTTGCCGAGTATTTAGGAATTCGTTAAATTAAAACAAAATAAAAGGGACAAAATTATTTTCTTTTTTAACAGAAAATAAAATATTTTGTGTTCCCTTTTTTCAGTTTAGAACACTAATAACAACTGAGTTTTCAAAATATTAATCAATCATATATATCTGTTGTTTTTAGTACAATTCTAACTATAATTGTGTAAATGTGCTACTTACTAACAGGATAACATTTACGCGATAACAGAACCTTGCTTAAAAACCCGAAAACACAGTATTTACAAACACTTTGTTTTTTCTAAGTAGAATGTTGCAATGCATGTTTTAATACAAGCAAAGCCTAATTTTAGTAATATCAGTAAATAGTATTTGAAACCACATCAGTAATTTGCCTTGGTCAAATTAGCATACGTAATTCAGTATTGGAACAATGTAGTCATGAATAATATCAGACAGACGTTATGTTATACAGTATTGCGCGAGAACGTAATTGTCACGTGCTTTTGAATGTGACAAGCAATTTCTGAAACAAATATGTTTTGAATTAGTGAACAGTCACTTTAATGTTCATATTATTTTTTTAAGAATTAAGAACGTTATTTAATTAATAATTATTGAATTATTCAGTTGACACCAGGAGACGGTAATTCGTATTCATTAAGGACAGACATTCTTGCAATATTTCGTTCAAATCATCGGCTAAAATGGGGTAGTTTCTCATTACGGTCTCAGCGTTTTTATTGAATTTATCTTAAAAAATGAGTTATTGGAACAGTCACTACAGTAAAAGAAATACTATATACTACATACAGAAATACTATACATACTGTATATATATATATATATATATATATATATATATATATATATATATATATATATATATTTAATGATACAAGCCGCCTCGGTGGTCTAGTGGATAGAGTACTGGGCTTTCACCCCGAGGACCCGGGTTCGATTCCCGGCGAGGGCTTGGCATTTTCATACGCTATAAATCATCCCACCGTCAGCATTAGCCCAAGTGTGCACAATAGTCGGACGTTAAACACAAAAAAAAAATTAATGATACAAAAACCTACTTTAGGAAAAATAATAATATTATTTGCTTTTTAATTTCAAAATCACGTCTATTTAAACATTTTTAATGTAGAGTATTTTAGGAATTCGTCAATTTAAAAGAACAAAATTAAAAACGACAAGAGATTTTTCTTTTCTAACGATAAACAAAATATTTTGTTTAGTTTAATGTACTACAACAACAATGTTTTCGCCCACAGAAAACGGTAATTCTTTCATAAATCAACAATAGCTAAAATGCGTTTTTTTTTGTCAGTAGTCAGTTCAGTAATCAGTTAGGAGAAATATAATAAACCCTTTTGTTTGTTTGTTGTCCTGTAAATAATTCTTAATATTAACAAATTTCGAGATATATGGATTTCGAGCTTATTTTCAGCTGTTTTAAAAATCAGCTGTTTTTGAAAACAGTAAATTAAATGAAATTGATCTCAGATTAAGACTTCATGTTACTAAGTATCATGCGAAATTTCAACTAATGTAATTTATCTTTAAAAAGATTTATTATTTTTTTTAACACAAAATTGCGTCTAGATAGATAACTAATTATTTTAAAAAGTATGTTTATGTACATCAACTTTTTCATTGGTTATGTTGTGTGAAATAAAATCCTGAAAACTGAAAAGTTTCTAAGTTGCAAATTTTGTAGGATTTGATTAAAACGGCACATATTCGATTTCGGTTTGACTTCGGTCAACATAAATGCCTTCGATAAATTTTTGCTGAGGAAAATTGGTTCGAAATTGCTTCTCTTTATCACATACTTTAAACAAAATCAATTTCATTTTCGTAATTAGGGTTTAATCAGTTTAAATTATTAGCAATAAAATTTAAAATTTTATGGACATTGTGAAATGAACCTAATGGTCGTCTAGGTTCATTTTTTTATATTCCTTGTAACTTGAAAGTTAATATTAGTCTATAACATAATATTACGATTTAATTTATATTTTGTACAATTTGGATTTTGTACAATTTTTTTGTACAATTTGGATTTTGTACAATTTGGATTTTGTACAATTTGGTTTTTGTACAATTTATATTTTGTAAAATTTGGATTGTGTACAATTTCGATTTTGTACAATTTCGATTTTGTACAATTTCGATTTTGTACAATTTGTATTTTGTACAATTTGTATTTTGTACAATTTGGATTTTGTACAATTTGGTTTTTGTACAATTTGGATTTTCTACAATTTGGATTTTCTACAATTTGGATTTTGTACAATTTGGATTGTGTAAAATTTGGATTTTGTACAATTTGGATTTTGTACAGTTTGTATTGCGTACAATTTGTATTTTGTACAATTTGAATTTGTACAATTTGTATTTTGTACAATTTGGATTTTGTACAATTTGGATTTTGTACAATTTGTATTTAGTACAATTTCGGTTTTGTACAATTTTTAATTTGTACAATTTGGATTTTGATAATAGCATGTAGACATTTGTTAGCTAGGTAAGAAAAAAATGGATTCATTCAACAATTTAAAAATGACGCTCTTACCAAAATGTCATTAACCAGACTCTTTTTTATTTCATGTTTTTTTTTTTGAAAATCAGTTTTAACATTTAAATTAGCGTTAAAATCTGCATGACGTAGTATCTTTAGTTTTCCACTTTGGTTTAAAATGCAAAAGTAAACAACTTTTTAACAAATAAAAAATGTGTTCTGAATTAGCATTTCAATACCAAACACTTCATACTTTTTAATAAGCGTTAATTTAATTATCTTTGATTCTAGTCATTTTTTGTTTAAGGCGAAAGTTGCAATACTTGCGTCTTTGAATTTTTATATCCTCTCCTAATTTAAGGACAGGATTTATTAAACATTCCGGAGCCGATTTGTAATTCCTTTGAAAGTTGAACAAAACAAGGACAGGGAAGCTGATTTTCTTTTAAAAATTAAGTTTAGAAGTATATTAAATTTATAACCATCATCTACTATGATTTACCTTTTCTTTTGCCTGTAATTTATTTTTTAATAATTTGAAGATTAAGTTTATATCATCTTGTTCTTGGATAGTAGTTAAATCAACATATTATATTCACCGGATAAAATTATCAGCAATAAAATTCTTAAAATAAACCAAACAGGATCTGCAGTCTGGTTTATATTCCTTAGATTCCTTTGTTGCTTATAATGTGTAAATATTATTTATTAAATAAATACTATTTTTCACAATTTTTTTTATTATATTTAGAAAATTACTAAATATTTACTTACCATGTTCAAATTTCATTTTCTAAAAAAAACTTTTTCTTCACTTAGTTGAAGATAATTTATATTTTTTTGGGAGAGTCTTTATAGACTTTTTCATTAGTGGGGTCAAAATAATACATTGCTTTTCGATTTCTTTGTTTGAGAATGTCCTAAACTGTAAATCAACAATATTTGTTTTACTTTTTTTGACTTTATTACTTATTTCTCAGATATGTTCCACCTAGTTTATTTTGAAACTTGTATATTGCTCAAACACTTTTTTTTATATAAAAATATTTTTCTTCAATTTTAATTATTTTAATATATGGATCAGATGTTTACTTTAAAGTTAACGTTTTTAATAAATCCCTTTTAATGTTTGTTTTATATAAGATATTTATGAATAATACAGGGCAAAAAATCAATTTCGATTTTTTATTTTTTACCTGAACATGTTACGTCACATTCTTATATCTCCCAAAACTTAACATTCTCTCTTAACCTATCACCTCTCACAATTTCTCTTAAAAATTGTTTATTTTTCTAATTGAAAACAATAATAACATCGATGTTGAAGTTGCAAAACCTTCATAACCTATCACCTCTCACAATTTCTCTTAAATATTGTTCATTGTTCTAATTGAAAGCAATAATAACATCGATGTTGAAGTTGCAAAACCTCCATAACCTATCACCTCTCTTAATTTATCTTAAAAATTGTTTATTTTTCCTAATTGAAAAAATTGTTTATTTTTCAATAATAACATCGATGTTGAAGTTGCAAAACCTCCATAACCTATCACCTCTCACAATTTCTCTTAAATATTGTTCATTGTTCTAATTGAAAGCAATAATAACATCGATGTTGAAGTTGCAAAACCTCCATAACCTATCACCTCTCACAATTTATCTTAAAAATTGTTTATTTTTCTAATTGAAAGCAATAATAACATCGAAGTTGAAGTTGCAAAACCTCCATAACCTATCACCTCTCACAATTTCTCTTAAAAATTGTTTATTGTTCTAATTGAAAGCAATAATAACATCGATGTTGAAGTTACAAAACCTAGTATTCCAATTCCTGCTGATAACGAAAAGTGTCCCTGAAAATAATTTATCAACAACGTCTATTAATGGTACGTCGCGGTAGTTCCTTACGTTGGTAATGTCTCCCTTTTTATACAAAGGGTAAATTATAGATTTCCTAAATATCTCTGGTGGTTTGCCGGAGTCAAAAATTTTATTTACAATTACTCTCAAATAATTCATAAATATTTCTGATCTATACTTGTAAAACTTATTTGTTATCCTGTCATAATCGGGAGCTTTGTTTCTTTACGTTTATCAAGGACCTATCTGACTTCTGTTATAGTAAAGTCTAAATCAAAATTGTCATTACACACAAAAGGATTTGCCCAACCCACAGATAAAGACTTAAAATGATTAACCCTATCTTCAACATATGTATGAATTACATTGAAATCCCATCTACAACATTTCCACACAATGGTTTCTAGAAGAAACAGTTTTATAACGTTCTTCCAAAATCGTATCTGTCATCTTCGAGGTAGTTTTATATGAAAAAGGAGAGGAAACCCAATTTTTTTTATTATAGACCGAAAGAGAAGGCAGCCAATGATGTCTTATCACATCTTCATTTTGTTATTGTTTGAGAAATAAAATTGTCTAATATTTATATTATCTACATTAAAGAATTAGGTTAAATTCTTTTTGCATATCAAATTTGTAGTTTGTAAATGGTAACAGTGATAGCGACATAAAGGAGTGACGATATACTTAAAATGCTGAGGTATGAATAAGTGAACTTAGAGGATGGAAACTAAATCCTGAAAAAATTAATTACTAGTTTCAGTTAACAAGGTCATCAGAAAGATGAACGGTCTATCTATGAATGGACCATCAATCGTTAACCGCTACGATAGATGTATGAATTAGTAGCAAAACTATAGGACAAATGAAAAATGCAAACGTGGAAAAAATATGTGGTCCTGGATTATGAAAATACTACACAGACTTTAAATGATGTAAAATATAAATACCACCTAAATTGAAAACGAACACACAATGAAAACTTTCAACGAAACGAAACCTTTTAACACAAGTATTTCAAAGTTGAATGCGAAAAAAGGAGTATAATTTAATTCACCTGTATCAGTTGTAAATTAAATGTGTCGAACAACAAAAACCACCCGATAAAAATACAATGTCATGTTATGAATAAAAGATGGCGACGGTAAGGAATGCGTTTAATTCTGAGGACTTCAAATATTCGCGGCAATAAAGCAGGTATTGTATTATTCATTTTCCCAGATAGAGGGTAATAACGGATTTTATAGAGTGAAATTAAACTTCTTTTGTGTTATGATTTGAGAAAAAGCCGTAAAACTAAGAGAACCAAAATAATTGCTGGAGTTTAATGTTGGTTACGCAGTTGGTAGTAGTTTTTTTTAATGGAACGTGTTAAGCAAAACACGCAAGGAAGAGTAAACATAATAAAAGTAAAATACTTATGAAACGTAACTCAAGTGGTAATGGAATAGTAATTGTTTTTATTTGAACGACGCGGCACCGCTCCGCCCAGCCAAGTCACCCAAGCTGCCGCAGTGTGGGCAGCTGAAGGAGACGATTTAGCAGTTTTCATGTATTTATAACATAAAAACAAAAACAAATATAGTATTAGAAGTACTATTACGGTAAGGGGCATGACGGAGTGATAAGAATTTTAAAAAATGTTGAAAATTAGTTTAGCCAAAGCGTAGAAAATGTGATGTTAAAGTTGCACTATTTTTTCTAAACGTCTCAACCGATTTTGATCAACAATCACCCGCTTTACCCGTTCGATCACGCGATTTGCGTCTTACACAAATAATTTAAAACTATTAAAACTATTAAAAAACTATTAATTTAAAACTATTATAAGGTCCATGCTTATAAAATTGCAAAAAAAACAACAAAAAATAATAAATTTAAGCATTTTTGTGTCTACAGCCTGCTTTAAATAATTTTGATGACTTATTTTATTAATAATGTTTATAGTAAGTGCTTTTTAAATAAAAGTAAAGGAAATGGGAAAAAGTAAAAACAGTCAGAAAATAAACAAAAATAATTAAAATTTAAAATATTGAACTTCCTACTGCGTAAAAATCAATTCTGCTCAATAATCACTCATTCGTATTTGACCTTTCTATAAAAATTTTAAAAATAAATATGCCTACAATTATAACACTGCAAAAAACTGCCAAAATATTTACCGATTTCGTAATTTTATTGAACAGCTGATCTATGAATAATGGCATGTTTTGTAACTTATCTTGACATGTATACAAATTTAAAAAATAACGTTTTATTTTCTCTACAAAATTAAGAAATAAAATCTGCTCTCAAAGTCTTGGGATATTGTAATCGAATGGAGACATTATAACAATGTCTTTGTTTGTACATTTTTCTTTTCTTAAGCAATTGTTAATAATTTAATTTTGTATCATTATCTTGGACAATATTTGGTACTAATGACACTCCTACAAATATTGTCCAAATGCAAATAAAAACCACGAAGTGGTAAAACGTTCGGCACAAAGCCTATAATTAATAAAGTAGACTTTTACTTTTTTACTCACGCAGTTTACTAAACAATATCAATGTTTGCACATGGCGGCGGCGTTCCTTCATTGCTATCCCTCATTACTCACTGTAAAGACAATAATGTTCGTCTGTGTTGTTCCCTACGCTCAGCGTATTGACAAGGGTATTAGTTAATTAATAAAGTAGACTTTTACTTTTTTACTCACGCAGTTTACTAAACAATATCAATGTTTGCACATGGCGGCGGCGTGCCTTCATTGCTATCCCTCATTACTCACTGTAAAGACAACAATGTTCCCTATGCTCAGCGTATTGACAAGGGTATTAGTTAATTAATAAAGTAGACTTTTACTTTTTTACTCACGCAGTTTACTAAACAATATCAATGTTTGCACATGGCGGCGCGTGCCTTCATTGCTATTCCTCATTACTCACTGTAAAGACAACAATGTTCCCTACGCTCAGCGTATTGACAAGGGTATTAGTTAATTAATAAAGTAGACTTTTACTTTTTTACTCACGCAGTTTACTAAACAATATCAATGTTTGCACATGGCGGCGCGTGCCTTCATTGCTATTCCTCATTACTCACTGTAAAGACAACAATGTTCCCTACGCTCAGCGTATTGACAAGGGTATTAGTTAATTAATAAAGTAGACTTTTACTTTTTTACTTACGCAGTTTACTAAACAATATCAATGTTTGCACATGGCGGCGGCGTGCCTTCATTGCTATCCCTCATTACTCACTGTAAAGACAACAACGTTCCTTACGCTCAGCGTATTGACAAGGGTATTAGTTAATTAATAAAGTAGACTTTTACTTTTTTACTTACGCAGTTTACTAAACAATATCAATGTTTGCACATGGCGGCGGCGTGCCTTCATTGCTATTCCTCATTACTCACTGTAAAGACAATAATGTTCGTCTGTGTTGTTCCCTACGCTCAGCGTATTGACAAGGGTATTAGTTAATTAATAAAGTAGACTTTTACTTTTTTACTTACGCAGTTTACTAAACAATATCAATGTTTGCACATGGCGGCGGCGTGCCTTCATTGCTATTCCTCATTACTCACTGTAAAGACAACAATGTTCGTCTATGTTGTTCCCTCTCAGCGTATTGACAAGGGTATTAGTTAATTAATAAAGTAGACTTTTACTTTTTTACTCACGCAGTTTACTAAACAATATCAATGTTTGCACATGGCGGCGCGTGCCTTCATTGCTATTCCTCATTACTCACTGTAAAGACAATAATGTTCGTCTGTGTTGTTCCCTACGCTCAGCGTATTGACAAGGGTATTAGTTAATTAATAAAGTAGACTTTTACTTTTTACTCACGCAGTTTACTAAACAATATCAATGTTTGCACATGGCGGCGCGTGCCTTCATTGCTATCCCTCATTATTCACTGTAAAGACAATAATGTTCGTCTATGTTGTTCCCTACGCTCAGCGTATTGACAAGGGTATTAGTTAATTAATAAAGTAGACTTTTACTTTTTTACTTACGCAGTTTACTAAACAATATCAATGTTTGCACATGGCGGCGGCGTGCCTTCATTGCTATCCCTCATTACTCACTGTAAAGACAATAATGTTCGTCTGTGTTGTTCCCTACGCTCAGCGTATTGACAAGGGTATTAGTTAATTAATAAAGTAGACTTTTACTTTTTTACTCACGCAGTTTACTAAACAATATCAATGTTTGCACATGGCGGCGCGTGCCTTCATTGCTATTCCTCATTACTCACTGTAAAGACAACAATGTTCGTCTATGTTGTTCCCTATGCTCAGCGTATTGACAAGGGTATTAGTTAATTAATAAAGTAGACTTTTACTTTTTTACTCACGCAGTTTACTAAACAATATCAATGTTTGCACATGGCGGCGCGTGCCTTCATTGCTATTCCTCATTACTCACTGTAAAGACAACAATGTTCGTCTGTGTTGTTCCCTACGCTCAGCGTATTGACAAGGGTATTAGTTAATTAATAAAGTATACTTTTACTTTTTTACTTACGCAGTTTACTAAACAATATCAATGTTTGCACATTGCGGCGGCGTGCCTTCATTGCTATCCCGCATTACTCACTGTAAAGACAACAACGTTCCTTACGCTCAGCGTATTGACAAGGGTATTAGTTAATTAATAAAGTAGACTTTTACTTTTTTACTTACGCAGTTTACTAAACAATATCAATGTTTGCACATGGCGGCGGCGTGCCTTCATTGCTATCCCTCATTACTCACTGTAAAGACAATAATGTTCGTCTGTGTTGTTCCCTACGCTCAGCGTATTAGCAAGGGTATTAGTTCGGATGTAAAGTCATCAGACGATTTATCTTGACTCACGCACTTATTTTATTTCAAACAATAAAATTAACTTAAAAACATTTCAAAATTATTTTGTTTAACCTACTTACACTGTGAAGACCTATCCGTCCCTTAATAATTCATACAAAATGTATAAAATCACAAAAACGTTACATTAAGATATCCAAATACATTTAAATACTTTACATAAATATTTATCAAATGTTCCTTCCATTAAAATTATATAGTTGTTTTGACGAAGAAAGGTCACAGAGCGACCAAAGTGATATTGTTCAGCAAAAGGCGTAAGCAGGTGTCTTGGCGGAATTCAAAAGTCAAAATATGAAATATAAATGAATTTATTTTTTAAATTTTACACATAAGCAACAAAAATATTAATCATCAGTACGTAGTTAATAACTGTCAGGACTAGTTATAGGTTTTCAAATGCCAAACTAATGCGATTTAAGTTTCAATCCAACACACTTGTTATCATAAAAGTAGGTAAAATTAGATAGAGAAAATTTAAGATTAATAGTTGTGTTCACAAATTTCGCTAATGATTTGTTAATACAAAAACTATATAAGCCAAGAAAATATTCCAAAAAGAGGATACAATTAATGATTTTTATTTCAATTCATTAAGGTTAACTTTTAAGTTTAGTTTTCTTTATGTGCGATTCTAAAAAACGTGATTGTACTTTTGTTGAAATAAATTAAAAAATACGCGTTGAATAAAAACAGAAGGTTACTGAAAAACAAGTCAGCTTGTGTTTAATGTAAGAGGATTAACTATTCAACTGGGATTATGTTTGGCATTCTGACATAGAGTAGCAAAAGAAACGTCACAATTACTTTTTATTTTACAAATACTTTAAATACTAACAGGTTTATCCTGTTTTTTGTTTTACATGAAATGATATTGTACTAACGTAATTTTGAAAAAATCTCGTTTAACTATTGTATTGAAAAATGGGAAAAATATTCATTTCGATTTTATATCTATTGAATTATTCATTGAAATTATTCTGAAATCTGAGGTTTTCAAAAACGCTTAAGTCGAACGCAATGAGTTTATAAGGGGTGGAAAAGTATACTTGCATATTGCCTGTACAATTCGGAGGTCCTACGGTGGATTATAACTGTTGTTTAAACACATACACCGCATTAATCATTAAATCTCGTAATTGATTTTCAGCTGTTTGTAATACAACCCTTACTCAAAAAGGGTAATTTAAGACAATATTTCAAACTTGACAGTCTGAAGAACTTTATTCAAAAACAAAAAGATATTTTAAAATACAGATATGTAGGCCCTATTTTAAATGAAAAACGTATATAATTTTAATTTCAGAAAATTAAATTTGAAGGTAAGAGAGCACATAAATCTTGACATATTTCTTAAACATCTTCATTTTTGTACAGTAATCTTCTAAAACAGAACGATTTGAAAAGTTATCTTGCAATAAAAACAGTTATCTTGCAATAAAAAACAGTTATCTTTCAATAAAAAACAGTTATCTTGCAATAAAAAACAGTTATCTTTCAATAAAAAACAGTTATCTTGCAATAAAAAACAGTTATCTTGCAATAAAAACCAGTTATCTTGCAATAAATCACACAATAAACAACAGTTTCAAAGGTTCGTGAAACACTAAATTATTTCCGTGATCAAGATTTTTGGAAAGCGTCTAATGAAATTCCATAAACAATTTTGAAAATCACTAACAAATATTAAAAATATATTAGTTTTGCTGACAATATCTTTAACGATTTTTAAAGAAAAATAAGTCAAAAGTTTAATATTTAAAGTTATAAATTGTTGGTTGTTTGTTTTGTTTAAAAAATAAAGTAATAAAAAATGTAGGTTAAGTATAGGCCATAGATAAACTAATAAAACTGAGATTAATGTAAAGAGAAATGAAACACAGATAGTAGATTTACAAGCATTTAAAAAATAATAATTTAGTTGGAGTTTGAAATAGTCTCCAAAACGAGGATCAAGAGACATAATAAATCTAAAAAAATTTTTTATCGTAGTACAACCAACACATATAACATTAAAATAAAAAAGGTGCCTAACAAGTAATATATGTTTAAATTTAAGAGTATTAATGTTTGATAAATTTAAGATAACCTTAACTAGGATGAGCTCTAATAAAAAAATGTAATATGAACCAAATATATATATATATATATTGTGAGTTTGAGTGAGGAGACCCCTCCGAGGGAACTTTTCTAAATTAATTATTAATAAATTTAAAATTGATTGCAAACGAACTATATGCATTATTTTATATTATATATACAATATTATTTATGTGAATATATACGAGCCGATAACCCTATGTTTAGATTAATCATAGCTAATAGAGGTTGAATTAAATTAAAAATAATCTAACTTATACTAAGAGACTTATACTAAGACTGTTTTGAAAATGAAAATATAATAGACATGTTTTATTTATTTAATTTCTAAATTCAAATATAAAATAAAATTATTTATGGAAATGATAATAATGTATCGAATCCTAGGCAAACAGGATCTAAGAATAATTATTCATACTGGAAAATAACCCATCATATGTTCACCCTAGTCTTAATTTTCTTGTAAAATTTCTATTAGCCCAGAATCTCACCAAAACCATCACGTAGCCCAGAACGTTTCCTTCTCAATTTTCTTCTCATTTCACATCATTTAACACTGTCTATCCCGTTTGTGGATATGAATAAAATTTCGTACATATTTCCTTTGCCTTTCACGGCCTCCTGTTCCTCTTTCTATTGGCGAGTTCGAACTACATATAATTTTGATTTATTTGATAGTTTACCAAATCGTGCACTTTTAATAATCTCGTTATTTCAACTTCCTAAACGTAACGTGAAAATCGCTACTGAATTTTTAATAAATGAATATTTTAATAAAGTATTGTTTAAAATTAAAATTCGTAAAAACATTTTTTTGTAAGATTAAACTTACTAAGGAAAGACAATGATGTTTCTTTTACAATATTTTTTGGTTTATCATTATTAATTTGGAACACAACTGAGCAACACAATAAGCCGTTCACTACAAAGGACCAATAAGTTTGTTACTCGAGTTCTGTTTTACTTGTAAACTTTATCTTTCAAAAACAAACACCGCCTGTCCTTGCTTTGTTTAATTTTAAAGGATTAAGTTTCAGGACGCGGGCTGAAGAATATTTTACGAATAAGCTTTTAGCACAATTAGGCAAAGAAGGAGTTTCAAAGTAGTTTTACTTTAAATTTAATTACAATTTGATTGCATTTTGGATATTTATAATACACGCCTAAAGTTTATCAGTATTATTTGTTAAAAAATATAAATAATTTTAATTCGAAACGAAAGGAGTATTACCTTTTTATATTTTTTTACATACTCGAGACAAAAACTACAATTATATGAATAACAATATTACGAAGTAATTTTATATTGCGTTTATAATAGACTTTCAATGAAAATAACTCCAGTTTTACAAGCGGTCAATCATTCTGATGCAAAATTAAAATAAAAAATAAACAGTCCACAAACTCTATTCATTTATATTTATCAGTCATTGTTAAGAAACCTAACCTCTTTCATCAGATTTTCTAAAATAAATTTACAAAATACAAAATTAATAAAGCGGTAAATGTAATCTACACTATGACTGGCTCTCTTTCTTTTTGTAAGTTTATATTTTTAGACTACTAATAAACTAGTGCAGCCAACAATAATTAATTTTTCTACCCACGTTGTTTGTCAAAACTCTGTCAATTAGTTCAATTTGATTTAATGAGTTTGATTGCCAATTAGTTCTATTTATTTGATTGTATGTATTTTTTCTGTATATTATTTATATTTACTGTCCAATTAAATGTTTCCAATATCTGTGCTCACAATTCTGATGTTTTTAGAGTTTTGAAATTGTTTTATACGTGTTTCAATGGTGTTTATTATTATTAAAATGTCTGTATTTATAAATCCTAACATGCTCAATCCCAAATTAGTCTAGTTAAATGGTAAACTAATTCAAAACCTTTAGCAAAAAATATATTTTTATGACTGAAAATGTGTGATTCGAAAAAATGAAAAATTAATTAAAATATCATATTTATGACAACAAGTAATACCTGAGGAAAATAAACCAATTCGATAGTTCCGAATCGCTCTTGGATCGTAATTTTTTTTTTATTTCAAATTTTCAGTGAAGACTTGAGTTGTGATTATTGAAATTAGACCATTTTTTGAACAATCTGACAGATTTAAAGAAAAAGGGTTACTTTCTAATTTTTAACTGATTGATTCCGTACTTTGGGGAAAAATTAATTGTAAGTAAAGTTTTTTATTGCTTTGCACTCTTTTTGGTAATAAAAACTCTAACAACCACAAAAGTGGGCTGTAGTACCAAAAACGTCATGGTCCCATTATTTTGAACTTATAACTATTTATAGCTAAAACGTAGCTTCTAAACTACCGAAAGTTTTGTTCGGGAAAACTGCAGTTGCACACTCGCTCATTTCTCGGTAGCACTTGTTCACATTTATTTAAATAAATTTAGAAAAACAAAAGTATTTTTTAAAACTAATTTCCCTTTTATCTTCAGCCACTCTTCAATACCATCCGAAACTGGAGATGGAGAAACAACAGGCAAAATTGTCACTCCTTCAGAATGTCGAAAATTTGATCAAAAAATGTAAAATCGTTTTTGAAGATTTTTTGTTTCACGAAAATCTGGTATATTAATTGATAAAAATTTGCAGTAGTAAGCGATTTTTGTAAACGAAATTGTTTAAGGCAATTTTAGGCCGGGCGGCCTCGAAATGCGAGCGGAGCTGCTCTGACCTGACACGAGCTTAGCGAAGTAAATTTGAACGGCATCTAGAAGCGGACTTCAGTCAGTTTAAACAACGCGTTTGTATTTTTTACACGACTGCCAAAAAAGGAGCGTTATATTTTCAGTACCTGGGTAAGTACCTATGTATGTTTGTTTGTTCCATCATAACTTCTTAACAGCTCGTCCGATTTTGATCTACCTTAGCTCGTTCGATTTCTTACTTCACCAGAAGTGTCATAGCCTACATAACTTTTACCCAAACCACCCCCAATGGGGTAAAATTGGGGTTAAATAAATAGGATGAACTTATAACTAATTTAATATACGATACATAAGTTGCTAGGATGAAATCATAAATTCTGAAATAACTAATATACTCATACATTGTTAAATAACTGATGTACAAGTGTAAAACATAATTACTAGAGACTATACAATAGGAATAACTCAGATTCAACCACGGAAAGCAATAGAAAAACACTAACTTCGGAAACAATAGACCTAGAATTACCACTCAAGTATCAGCTGATTCAGGGCGTTAATCTGGGAAAAATGACACCCTAAACACAAAAATTGGCCGAGATAAAAGGTGTTATGAAAATCGGAAGGAATGGTAGATAAGCTAGCGATAGGTTTTTGTCCAAAGGTCAGGCTCGGATACGACACCCCGATTAAATTAATTAAATTAAATAGCGAACAACGTTCAATTGTTAACTGGACAAAAATTAAATAAATCGAAATTTGAAAATCACAAATAACTGATTTAAATTGAAATACAAATTTTTCAATCCCAGTTTGAAAATATTTGCACTAAACAGTCCCCGACTGCATTTATTGTATGAACTTAACATGTAAATTGTTAATTTATTAAACTAAATACTCGGAAAATATTCTTCAGTATTTATTCCAATACCCTGTTTTCATCATTTTAAATCAATTGTATTTCAGATTTTCATTTCTTTTAATTATGAAATATATAATTTTTATATTTTGTGTTTTAGCAGTCGTGTTTTTTATTATTTTATTAAAGTAATTATTTTATTACATTTAAATATTTAGACCTACTGTGTATATCTTAGGTCACAAGAAATAATAAATTTGGAGGCGTGGTCAACTTGGTGGGGAAGCAGTCAGCTTGAAAACCGAACCAAGATAGAGTCAAAGCTCAGCTCCGTTACGCGTTCAGTGGTCGTACATACATTAAAAAAAATGTTAGGTTTCCGCTACGCTCAGCTCATTTCCGAGTGGCCGACTAGCCTTGACATTTTTTTCGTTACACACTATAACCTTTTCAGTTATCTAAATGCAAAAGGTTAAAGTTGAGAGAATAAAATTGAACAGTGGTTTTACATACAGTTTATTTCCCAAAGACCGTCACCTATGTACATTAAATCTCGCAAGCCTTGATTAATTCGCACCGGTAGCGTTAAACTCCGATATTGCGGACTATGAACTGGCGCAGGTTTAATACACAGAACTTGATCTACTAAAACAATATTTGAATCCGCACTATAGCTTTTTATACATGGTACAACAAACCAGCCTTCTATTGCCTTTGTTTTTAATTTATTTTACGATTCCGTCTATTTCAGAGTAAAGTAAATATTCATAGTCACCTTTAATAGTTCATTACGTTTCTCGTGAGCAATGAAAAGGTTTATTGTACAGTTAAAGTTGATTACCTTTGTTATAATTGATTTCAAGAAAATCTTTAGATACTTAACTACAATAAGTGTTTTTTTAGTTTAATTGTTTTGCAAAAATACCTATCATTTAATAAGTGATATATATATATATATATATATATATATATATATATAGAGAGAGAGAGAGAGAGAGAGAGCCCATGAAACATAATTCAAAACAATTTCTGCATTAATTCTTTATTATTGACTATGGAATTTCACAGCACAATAATTGTTGCGTTATAAACACCTTTATTTACAAACCACAAATATAAATTTTAATTTATTTTAAAATAAATATATTTTTACAGACTACATTCATTACACACTAAGTAACAATTCATTAGTACATATGACTAAAGTTTTATAGAACTTCCGGCATTTACTAATTTGATTAAATTATGTTGAATTAAACACATAATTGTAACTCGTTACGTCATTGCACCATTGTCTACTATATAGAGGTAAGTTAATACCAGGTCAGTTTGACAATAAGGCACTTAAGGTCCGTTACTTAGTATTAATGTTATCGTATTTCATCCAAAAGAGTTTTATGTGCATCAAAAATAGAGAGCAGTGTCCTCGATGTCTATAATTTATTCATCGATACTGTCTTTACAGGGCTGGCTATCGACAGCGATACTATCTTTACAGTGTTGACTATCGACAGTGATACTATCTTTACAGTGTTGACTATCGACAGTGATACTATCTTTACAGTGTTGACTATTGACAGTGATATTATCTTTACAGTGTTGACTATCGACAGTAATACTATCTTTACAGTGTTGATTATCGACAGTGATACTATCTTTACAGTGTTGACTATCGACAGTGTGCTATCTTTACAGTGTTGACTATTGACAGTGATATTATCTTTACAGTGTTGACTATCGACAGTGATATTATCTTTACAGTGTTGACTATCGACAGTGATATTATCTTTACAGTGTTGACTATCGACAGTGATATTATCTTTACAGTGTTGACTATCGATAGTGATACTTATCTTTACAGTGTTGACTATTGACAGTGATATTATCTTTACAGTGTTGATTATCGACAGTGATACTATCTTTACAGTGTTGACTATCGACAGTGATATTATCTTTACAGTGTTGACTATCGACAGTGATATTATCTTTACAGTGTTGACTATCGACAGTGATACAATCTTTACAGTGTTGGCTATCGACAGTGATAATATCTTTACAGTGCCGATTATCGACAATGATACTATCTTTACGGTGCTGACTACGGACAGCAATACTATCTTTACAATGCCGACTGTCACTGATAAGGAGACTAACGTTTGGGTCCGAGCACACTTCTTAGAGTTCCATTTGAAGACAGCTGCTTGCTGCGATAATTGCGACTTAAAACATTGTTATGTTTAGTCAACCTTATGTTTAATTAACAACCTTGAGATTTGCAGTTCACAGACACAACAGACTGACTGGCGCCTTAACCACATTAACCACTGTCTGTAGGTATTACGTATGTAAGGTAACTTTACCAGGACACACTGGGAAGGAGGAAAATGAGAAAGCAGATAAGCTGGCAAGGAAGAGATATCGACCATTTTTGTAAGAACGAAACCGTTTTAAGAACTATTTCGAGATGAAGATTAAAGAGGAAAAAGAGACTAAAGATTAACGAGGCTCTTGAAAAATTAACGAGATTTAAAATAGGAAGAGGAGCTCTTCGGGTACTTTGACAAGACACAGTAACGATCTGTAAAGGCCTTTGTAAAAATAAGTTGAATGTTAATGGGTTTTCTTATCGCACTGTAAAGAGTCGTCTTAGGAATTTTGGCTTAGTAGAAGATCCATTCTGCACGTACTGTGTAAGAAAGAGGAAACTCGCTATCACCTTTTGGTAGACCATGAGGCGATTGCAATGAGCAGAGCTGGTATTTTAGGAAGTTAAAGATTAGAAGTGCAGCATCTGCCTAACTTGAATTCTCTTCAAATCCTGGATTCAATGGAAAGGCTAAGACTGAATATTGTAACTGACAGTCTCATTAGTATATCACGGGTCAAAATAGATTTGCTAAGATCGTAGTATGTTTGTAACCCATCAAAATTCATTCATTTATAGTTCCTTGGTCGATGTGGCTGAGACGCCGGTCAGTTGGCCATGTCTCTCAAACTGGTTACAACTGTGTGTGCCTCAAATGGAATTTCACCTAAAGACATCTACTGTCAAGACCCACACGCTTTTTATCCAGAAAAACTTCTAAAAAAATCTTTAAAATAACGCTTCACAGTTTTCTTTACGTCTCATGACTTTAATCTCAAACAACGAAGTAATTTTAACTCTGAATTTACGTAAATTGCTTTCTCATTATAATTTTACAATTTAAGTCTGAAAACCTTAATCTTTAACAATAAAGGAAAAACACATCACATGTGTGATAATTATAATATTGGTTTTCTTGTTGAAATTATTTTAAAAAACCACCCTTGGAACTTGTCAAGGCAAACGTTTAACTCTCTGTTTTTTACGAGCTCTGCCTACGTAATCACATGAAATCACTCTTTCCTTTCCCATAAACCACGTTATTACTCTGCCCTCATGCTCGAAGAAAATGAATAATACACAAACAGTTTTATTACCGTTAATATTTGACGCCCTTAAAACTGAACGTATTTTTGCCCCAATTTTTTATTTATACAGTCTAACGAAAACACAACCAATAGTAGTCTTATACAACATGTGATACTTTTCTTTAAATTAAATATTAATTTTGTGACTCATTTAAATTTTTTACGTTTTATTTAATTTTACCTTTATTTAATAAATAGCTTTAAACAGAAATATCACACTAGGACGTAATGGACGTACAGTTTGTATACGTTAAACGTATTTATACGTAATTTAATATGGATTTTGTTACATACACTAAAGACCTACCATTATTTATTTAATATTTTTAAATTGGTATATATTTTTTGTCAATAGAATTCACTAAAAAAGCTTACATTTGGACAAAATAAAAAACTAAAATTATAGAAATATTTTCAATTTTTTTCTTTTTTCTCTGTAAAAACAATTATTAAAATTAATTTCAGATATAAGCGAAAAGTAAAAAAAAAGTACTTTGAATTACAAATTGCAATTATAGTAATACAAAATTATTCATTTATATTTGTACAGTTAAAATTAAAAAATTAAGAAATATAAACTTTTACGTATGAAATAAAAAATTTCGCATATTTTAGTGAAATAGTAGGTTATAATTCCAAATTTGGCGTGATTGAAGCGACGTTTACAATATAGAAAATTTGTATTCGAACTTATAGTTACAGACATTTTATATAGGAGCTTCTGAAAGGTACAATATTGTTGAAAATGTTTGCTACACATGAAAACACAATGCATAATGAAGTTTATTCAATAGTCTTGACTACAGTACCTAAATCTTTAAGTCTTTACCTTTAATCCTTTACATCTTTACCAAAATCATAATAGTGTGCTTACTATTGATAGTGATACTATTTTTACAGAACCGACCGTTATGCTATCTTTATAATGCCGACTACCGATTGTGATGATATTTTTACAGTTGTGCCTATCGACAGTGATACTATCTTTACAGTACCTACTGTCAACAGTGATACTACCTTTACTGTACTGACTATCGAAAGTTATACTATCTTTACAGTGCCGACTACCGATTCTGATGATATTTTTACAGTAACGACTGTCGACAGTGATATTACCTTTACTGTGCTGACTATCGAAAGTCATAATATCTTTACAATGTCGACTACCGACCGTGATGCTATCTTACAGTGCCGACTGTGATGATATGTTTACAGTGCCGACTATCGAAGTGATACTACTTTTACAGAGCCGACTACCGACCGTGATGCTACCTTTATAGCGCCGACTACCGACTGTGATGACATTGTTACAGTACCGTCTGTCGACAGTGATACTATCTTTACAGTGGTGACTATTGACTGTAATTTTATTTGTACAGTTCCGATTATGTAATTTATAAGGAGACTCTTCTTAGAACTCCTTTTGAAAATAACGTCCTGCCGTGATAATTGCTACTGAAAACATTGTCATGTTCACCCGTGAGAATATATTTATTTCTCATTATTTATACATTTCTCATTATTCAAATATAATAATGATTATTCAATCATGATGAACATCAATGATACTAAATCGTTTGTTCTATCATGTGTACTATGTTAAAAGCTGTGGACAGTTTCATCAACCAGTATCGTTGAGTCTAGATTTTATTTTATTTTAATTTGAGCTTTTAAATTAAAAACTTATTATTTACGTTGCTCATTATAGTAGAACTGATAACAAATGAGTAATAAAATTGGAGGATATTTTGTAATTGTATGATAATTAAAAACAAATTTATAAAGAATTATTTTATTTTATTAAAATCATAATAGAACAGAAATCACTTTGAAGATTTTAATCTCACTCTTTAAAACCTCCTATCCTATCCTGTAATGTAAAACCTCCTATCCTGTAATGTCAAATTCTCTTACACTCTATCTCTCTACTTTGGTTAGATTTAATAATTTAAAATCAATCTTGATTTATAAACATTAAACAAACCTCAAAAATTAAACGAAAGTGTGACTCTTCAAAGGTACACTGACAAACACTTACACGAAATGGCAAATATTTTAATTGTATTGCTGTATTACATTGTACTATATTGTAAGGTATAAATTGAGGCCTAAAATAATCAAAATTACCACTCAGTATCGGTACAAACACAAAAAGTACTTTTCTTCTCGAAGAAAAGTAGGACTACCGTAGATCCTTTAAACCTTTGCATCAACAAATTGTAAAAGCTTTTTAAGCAATCAATCTCGATCGAGAGTAATCAAGTATTTATAGGGCCTAACCTTATACCAAAATTGTGTTACTTTGAGGCAAGAGGAAGTTATACTACTTAGTGCCTTTAATATGAGCAATAAGTATATTGTTTACTTTGCACAATAAATGACAATTTTAATTAGAAATATAAATATTTGAGGAAAGTGATAAAAAGGCTTTCTCATGGAATGGAAGAGAACTTCCGAAAATTAACAACACTGAATAACACTAAGATTAAACTGACATAATTATATATTTTTAAAAATATTTTGTGATAAAAATGACGCTTAATAACCGTATATTTACACCATTTTTATATTAAAAAATAATTTACTTAGTTAAACAACGTTAAAATCAGTATAAATAAAATTATATCGAAAATTTGAAAAATGTCGTTGAAATCGATGAAATTTGAAATTACGTTTTCAAAAAGTTTAAAATTAAAGTTATGATATTTTTAAAATTTTCGCTGTAATTTGTAAAGATTGATATGGCAAGTAACGATACTATAACGGAGTCATTATTTGTGTCAAGTTCAGTTTTATAAGCGGCCTGAAGTTGAGAACATTAGAATTTATCACGTGCACACAGTGACGATTAGAGAGATCGTTTAAATTTATACTTAATTTTAACAATCATGGATCGTTACATTTATGGATTATATTTTACGTTTAAACAACTGTGTGTTTGGTAATTTCGTAGATGTTGGAATTTTATATGTTTTAATTACTAATACAACGACACCTATCGAGTAAATTTAAATAATAAATAATTAAATATAAATTAGAATAATTTAAAAATTAAACCGAAAGTGAAGCTTTTAAAAAGCGAATATTCATAACGAAATATTTCAATATTTTCCTACATTTATCCTATATAAATATTCGTACTTGGAATTAATGACGATTAAATTGGGGCAGAGGAAATATGAAAATATTGCGAAAAGCTTTTAACTCAATCAAGCCGGATCGATAGTTGTGAAATATTTACAGGGTAGTGTTCACGTCCGATGCTACTCAGAAGGGTGGTATTTAAATGTTAACAAAGGGTTGGTTCGAGTGGAGTCAAGTGTCGTAGATATTTATCGACAGTTTATTGTTTAGTCTCATTGCAAAATAGGTTAAATGAGTGGATTTTTTGTAGATTTCATTAATCACATGATACAGCCTGGACAAAAACTTTTGCACGACTTTGTTACTAAAACTGTTTTTTTTTTTTTAATGACAAAAATTCCTACGTAAAATACGTTTTGGATAGCGTAGTTTTGCTTAGAGTACGTCCAAAATAGACGGCCATATACTTTTGTAGCACTCATATCTTTGTTAGTTTTTGTGTAGTTGATTCTTTTGTTGGTTTAATTACAATCATGAATAACGTAAATAATAATGCATAAAAAAATTGAATAAAAATTGTCTGTTAAATATTAAACAATTTCTTTACCATTGGTCATCAGGTAGGACTGATAAAACTTTAAAAAAAATAAATAAGCTTTAACAGATTAATACTGTTGCTGATTATAGTCTATAAAAATAAAATATTAATATAGGTTAGTTTTTACGTATCAATTAAATATAACCAGTTTTATTCAAAGTTTAAAAACTTAAATAATGTACACGCCTATGCCTTTCTTATCAGTTATATTTCTCCATAAAGCTGAAGTAATGAAGCTGCATCTACCGACTTATACAGTAGACTATTTATTTTTGTGAATTGTTGTTAAATGTTCTTTAATTTAAAACAAAGCAGGAAAACGAAACGGTAAAACTTCAGAAATAAACGTCAATATGGTTGTTTCTACTGAAATATGTGTTAAAAAAGTTTTAGTATTATTACAACTACTTTTTTATAATTAAAACTATTTATTTTATAACATTTTTGGAAACATTATATTAAATGGTATTATATTAACATTTAATGGTATAGAAAATATAAATTAGTTCTAATTACGTCATTGTAATAATTGCTCGTGTGATATGGACCAGGGCGCCATCTTGCCTTCATCCAATTACGTAGAAGTGCTCCATAATGAACTGCTACAAATTTTATTCGTTCCAAATAGACCAAAAATTAAATAATTATAACTGTGATTCCATAAAGTAAATTCAGTTAAATGTTTTTGTTATCTTGCAATATATTTTGTTAATTAGCTCCTGAGTAACCAGATGGAACGGATGGAAACAATAGCAAATCAACACAGTCAGATATGCCACTATCATACAACCAGTGGCGAGATCGAGCAGCTAGTTTCCGAAATGTGTGACCGTCCGACCACCCGATCGGCCATTTCTACCACAGATTTCAGTGGTTCCCATATCTGAAAAAACGTATTTAACACAAAAATATATAGTAATTTCTAAAGTGTAATCGAATTTCAATAAGTAAATTCAAGCAAAAGTAATTATTTAAAAAAAGTGCATTACTTTTAGTAACCGATATTATTTCAATTCAATAAACGTTAACACAAAATAATTTTCAGCAAAATGCAAAAATATAGCAACCTCAAATTTGACGTAAAAAATAATCAATTATTATGGAAGATAATAACCAATTGATATATTATTTCAATTTCTTGTCATATTGTGACACTTTTTGTTCTTTAATTTTCTCGGAGGATATTATCACATTACGTTTTTTTTAATATTTTGGTTGCAAAAATAACAATTTTTATGGATTTTTTTAATAGCGAGATTAGATTACTTATATTAGACTAGCATTACCCGTCGCGGTTTCGACCACGAAACTTAAACTCTTTCAGTAATGTAATAATTTAGAAACATAAAAAAATATATTAATAAATGCGTGATCATCTAAACTCATGATTATTTTACAGTGAATATGAAAAAATATTACAACCTGAATATGTTGTTTTATTGTCTTCAAATGTCATTCAAATTTAAGAAAATCCGATAACAAATATTTTTCTCCAATACAATCATTTATACCTCTTTTATATTTTTGTCCTTTTAGGGGATAAATTAGGAGGAAAAATGCAGAATTACGTGTATCATAATTTGTGTTTTAGAATATTTTGTTTACTTTTAAGAAAAGCCGATAAAAAATATTTTTCTCCAATGAAAACACTCTTTTTTCTACAATTATACCTTATTTTTACATTTTTATTCTTTTATGTAATGAATTCGGAAAATGATGAAATATGTTCTTTCAGTATTTGTGTTTTATAGCATATTTCTAGAATATACAATCCAAAACAAATATTTTTCGATGCAAAATTGTATACTCCTTTTTTACATTGTCTCCACCTTTCATTGTCTTTAGGCGATGAGTTTTGGGAAATGGTGAAAAATATATTTCATTACTTATATTTAAGAGTGACTATGTTACGTTTTTTAGTTGTACGTTGATTATTACATTTGGACTGGGTAAGTAGTTTAATGGTATTAAAACCAAATTATTGTAAAATCCTTTCTTAATTCGCCTCAACATTGTTGTAAGAAGGTACTCTGAAAATTTAAAGTTTCTATTTATAATAGTTTTGGCTGTAAGTTGATGATTAAATTTGGACTGGGTAAGTAGTTTAATGGCATATAAATCACATTTTGCAAAATTCTTTCTTAGTGCTCATCGACATTGTTGAAAGAAGGTGAAAATTTCATGTCTATAGTTATAATAGTCGCGGTTGTACGTTCATTATTAAAGTTGGACTGGGTAAGTAGTTTAATGGCGTTGAAATAAAATTTTTGCAAAATCCTTTCTTAGTGCAAGCCTATGTGGTAATATAAATGTACTCTGAAAATTTCAAGTCGCTAGCTAAAATAGTTTTGGCTCTGCGTTGATTATGATTCAGTCAGTCAGGGCTTCGTATACGAGATGAGCATATTAAGAAGACTTCTTCGTATATTAAGATGAGCATTACTAAGCATAAGAATAAGAGGAACTGATCAAACTCACTCACTATTTCACTTTCCCTAATTTATAATAATAGGTTTATAATTACTAAAATTATAAACCTTATTTGTTATTATTATAATTATAATTACTATAAATTCAAATTTATAATTACTAATTTATAATTACTATAAATTATTCAAATTATAATTACTAAAATTTGAAAGGATTTTACAATAATTTGGTTTATAATTAGTTTATAATTACTATAATAGGTGCCTCAATTGAAACTGGTTAGTGTCTTTTTTGCTATTTTTTCGTAGATGTTTTGAAGAAGGTTTATGTACAATTAATTTATCAGGCAATTGGATGAATTGAACACTGTTATCTTAAGCTTTATTCTGTAGTTCAGGAAATTCGAATTAAAGTGATTTTCAATATCCAGGTTTTCAAGTAAATGTCCTCAGCACTTCAAGTTACTTAGGAATGACTTCTGAAACTAAGTTACGGTTTTTCACTTCCAAGAACTATTTCATTCCACTACCAATGAAGTAGGTATATAGTTTCTGCATGTTAGAATCAGTTTAGGCTTCGACACCGATAACTCAAAATGTATACGATTAACTTATAGAATTTTGTTTCTAGATTTCGGTAAAATTTGAGGCCTTCAATAGCGGTTCACACAATTAGGGTACTCATAAAGACCACTGCACTCACTCCCACTCAAAACTCTAACAGTATTTGAAAAATTAAATTCTTTAAACCGCAAGTATGACTGTTGTAAGTTTGTGTTGTTAGACTGAGGTTACATTAAGAGAAGTAAAACCACTCTCAATAGGTGCAGTTAACAACACTTTGTAATACATCAATTGAAGCTGTTATTATCAATTCAAGTTCTAAACTGTAAATTTAAACTATTCACATTCCTACTTTTCATATACGACAGTCACAATTCATGCATAAGTTGCTGAAACAACGATTAGGAAGAAAAAAATTTATAATGCTATCAATGACTTGCAATGACTCAAATTATTTGTGTTTCATGGTTTCGCACTACGCGCTTAAAACATGCTTTAAGACTTTACTAAATCAAAAATATTACTTAACCGATAAAACAACATGTTTCAAAATGGTAACAAAATTTAGTAAAACGATCGAAAATAAAGTTTTACAACCTCAATAACAAATTGAACATAATTAATTTCTTTAAATTACTGACTTAAACGTAGGCTGTAACTGGTAAAGGAATGTTCTATAAATTTGATATTGTTTATTATTTTAAGATTCAACACACAAAAAATACAGAATTATAAAATATAATTATATAGAAAACTTGTACAGTCACGCCAAAAATAATGTTGGGCTAAAGGGAAACCTTTAAAGTAAATGATGCTTGCTCAATAGTCATGAATTATTCACTCTACTTGAGTGAATGTTCAATAAAACAAATTGATGGAATTTTGCTGTCAATCAGGTTCTTGTTATGTTTGTAAAGACCTTAATACGAACTCACTCTACTTGTATGTTTACTTAATCAGAGATTAACGATTAAACGCTATTGATATGCGTAAAGTAACCTGTTTTTAGAAACAATTTATTTATTTTCATCAATCAAATCGTACAAGAATCAAACATTGTAATAACAAGGAATAGACACGTGGCTTGTGATTGGAAACGAATCGATCAATACATAAAAATATATTATAAAAACGCAATAGGAAATATAAAAGTAAATTAAATTAAATTATAAAAACGAAACATAATAGAAATATCAAAAAGATAATACAACTCTCTCTCTCTCTCTCTCTCTCTCTCTCTCTCTCTATATATATATATATATATATATATATATATATATATATATATACATATATACAACACAGTCATAAAACCGGAGGTATTATATGCAAGCGAGACGCTAGCACTTCACACAAAAGCTACCATGGAGGGTATTTTGAAGGAAGAACGCAAAATCTTGAGGAAGATCCTTGACCCGAGATTAACAGAAGATGGATACAGGTTGAACTCCTGCAAGACCACAGAGAAGATATCGAACCTGGCAGCAGATATCAGAAGAAGGAGGCTTCGGTTCTATAGACACATTAGTAGACTCCCAACAACGAGACTTACCAACAGAATCCTTAAGTATATACAAGGTGTCAAATCAACAACGTCGTGGATCGCACAAGTCAGAAAAGACCTACATGACGCAGGAATAGACTCAACAGATGTTGAAGATAGACACGCATACAGGAGAAAGATGCTCGGCTGGAAGGTCCCAGAGAATGAAATCCCAAAGAGAGCAGGGGTAAAATGGACGGAGGAGCGGAAGAGGATCCATGGGGACAGGATGAGGGAGGTGTGGAGGATTAGAAGGAACAAGACATGAGTCGGAGTGCTTTGATTGATCCAACAGGGTCTATGCGCAGATAATAATAATAATAATAATAATAATAATAATAATATTAATATATATATATATATATATATATATATATATATATATATATATATATATATATATATATTGTAAAGAAATGACGAACGCGCAATAAAACTTTCTCTTTCCCTATACATTTGGGAAAGTTTATTAATATACTTGCCTTTTATTTACATTGATTTTAACATGTTAAATTAAACGCATATTCCTAGAATTCTATACAATAAATGATCTATGACACGTAATGTGATTTAGTATATAGCAAAGATCTATGTAGTCGATCTGCTCTTATACAAACTGTGCGGGAGTATCTTATGAAATATACACGGTTATAATTGCTGTTGCGAAAGAAATTAACTTTAACTTCTGTACAGTAGTATTAAGTTTTTATAAAAATGATTTGACTTTAAGTGCATTTAACAGTTCAAACAGCTCGCCATTTGGGCGACTTTTACATTAACAAAGACAGATGATATACTTTCAACCCCGATATCTGAATTACATTTAATGAAACCAGTAAATCATAAATATTTTCAGAACAAATGTGTTTAGTAAAAAGGAGAATACAAAAAAAAATTCAAAGGATTTAAAAAATATGTATTAAAAAGTATGTGCTGAAAATAAATTTAGTGTTTCAGAAATTATAACAAATTCCGCTGGAACCTAAGGGCTCCACGAATAAAACGAACAAAATACGGTGGATATTTTCACTGATGTGGTTCAGTACAGTATAATGCAATATTTAAAAAACAGTAATTAAATTAAAAACACTCTTTTTGAACTGAAATTACTTTATGATTTCAATTCCAGATGTAGCCCGAGGGCTTTAGTACTGTAGTTAAAGGGTTTTAGTTTTAGTTTCTGGAGATAAATGAGAATAATAGCTTCAAACATGAGGTTAACGTTTACAAAATTATATTAGAAAAAAAGTAATTTAAAACAATTTTTTTAGTAGACGATGTCAAGATAATTACGAACGTATTTAATTTAAATTACTTCCCTTAAACAACTCTTACTGTCGTTAAATCCTGACACGTTTAAATTAGAATAAATATGGTGGACAAACTGTGAACAAGCATAAGATAATCATTTGTCCAGCAACAACAGGCTGTAAGTCTTCATATTTTTTTTTAGTTATATTTTACTTTAACTTCCTTATTGTTTGATAATATCCAAAATATTTACAAAATGAGTTTTAAGTTTTTTTAAAATTTACACAGAAGAAAGAAGTCTATAAAACATTAAAGACGATAACTTATAACAGCACAAACAACATTTATTTTGTCCGTCATTAAATTGCCCTCCGTTCACGCTGGAGTAATATGTTTTCTTGTTTCGTTCCTTCTCTTCCACTGCTTGTTTCCATTATATAGAAAAACGAACCGTTAAATATAAAATAAAAATATGTTTGTTACTAACTGGCATACAAATGATGTTTTCAGTATTTTAGCTTTAATATTTTAATAATTATTAAAAAAAAATTGTTTTTTTATTAAAACATAAATTTTTTTAAAAATTCTAACTCAATTTTACCAATCTTCTTGTTTGACCACACAATCAAAATTCACGTTAGTGCTACATTTATTATTATTGTTCACAAATAAAACAATGTAAACGTATAACTGAATTATGATTACAAAATTATTTTACTTTTGCTCACATTGTTAATTATGTATTTTATAAAATATGTTCATTTGAAATCACCTTTTAAAATTTATCATTTTAATTGTTAAAACTTGTTTATCCTGGTTTAGGGTATTATGGAATGTACAAACAATTAGCTGTGAACGATGAGTAACATTGTCTTGTGAACAATGTTTAATTAATATTTGAGTAATACAAAAATCAAGCTAAAAAAGCGGTATTATGACATTGTGTATTAAATCAAGTGGTTATATTGGCTTATTACATTTAATGAACGACTAATGGGTTCTGTCACTACGATCTTCGGCCACCAATCCCAGTCTCCGGCCGCTTTGAGGTCTAATTTCCGTCCGCATTCACTTCACAACATTTGAAGAGTTTAGTCTTTGCAAACTCATAATGATCTCTAGGCTCATAAAAATCTAATTGTAATGCTAATTTAAACAAAATTAATTGCAATGCTACTTCAGTTGTTTCTCTCTCAGTAAAACACAAATATTTGAATAACAATAATTAAATACTATTAATAATAATTTGTTTGTTATTTTTACTCCCCATGAATACCAACATAACCTTAGTTTTGTTTAAATAATATTATTATTTTGTTTATATGCCATTTAGACTACTGAGAAAATGATGGATCAGTATTAACGGTAAGGGAAAAGCAACGGGAGCAATTGCAGCTCAAACTAAGAACCTTTAGTGCGCAGTAGAGTGACGCAGAAGACTGACCGATGCTTTAGTCACTTCGACCACCTATCCCCGTATTATTAAACAAACGGTTGGCGTACCAAATCAGATGGTTAAATCTGGCACCTCCATATTCCTTATCACCAAAGCGTAACAAATTTTTCATGGCATATTAGACATCACAACTTAAGATTTATAGAGTATATAGGTACAGTTTAAAATTTAGTTTCCAAGAATAGGATTAGATTTGGTTAAGTATTAAAATTTGTTTTAAGGCAGTTGTTTATTGGCAAATTACACTCAATATTTAACAAACGTTTCAAATATTTTAACAAAGTTTGAACAAGTTAAATTAATAATACCCTAATTTAAATATTCACAATTAATGTTTCATAAAAATTGTAAATTGAAAAAAATATATTTTGGACAGTTGGACTTAAACAAAAATACAAACTAAATTTTGCAGAAACCATGGTGCTCAGCTGGATCATTGAAATATTAAATGAAAATTTTACACAATAATTTTGTATCAAATATTTAAAAAAAATATCACTATACAGTCTTAATTAGCACTGAAACCTTTAAGTGTTTCATATTTTAAAATTACATTTAAAATAAGAATGAACTATATTGCTGACGAGTCAATTGTCAATTATATATATATATATATATATATATATATATATTATATTATTATTATTTGCGTATAGACCCTGTTGGATCACGCAAAGCACTCCGACTCATGTCTTGTTCCTTCTAATCCTCCACACCTCCCTCATCCTGTCCCTATGGATCCTCCGTCCATTTTACCTCTGCTCTCTTTGGGATTTCATTATATATATATATATATATATATATATATATATATATATATATATATATATATATATATATATATATATATTTAATCCCAAAGAGATATATAAATATATATATAGGATATATAATATAGAATCCATGGAGACAGGATGAGGGAGGTGTGGAAGAGATCCATAGAAGGATGAGGAGGTGTGGAGATATATATATATATATATATATATATATATATATATATATATATATATACACGGGGTATGTTCAGAAAGTAAAGAGAATTTTTAAATTTCGCGGGCTTAGAGAGTCCGATTATCAAACATTTTTTTTATTATATTGTTATACATGCCCTTGAAGTATGATAAAACTTTCAGATGTTTTCATTGTAGACTATGTCTGTGACAGCCACTAAGGTTAACCGTGTTTTATGAGCTCGGCGATTTTCGTTTGTTAAAAGAAATGGATCACAAATTTGGATCACATTTTGCGTAAAAAATGGAATAAAGTGTAACAAAGTGTGTGAAATGTTAACAAAGGCCTATGGTGAGTCTGCTATGAGTAAAGCAAGAGTTTACGAGTAGTATAAGCGTTTCCAAGAAGGCCGTGAAGACGTTGAAGATGAAGAAAGCCCTGAACGCCCCATCACATCAACAACCGATGAAAACGTGGAAAACGTGAAAGAAATTGTTATGAACAATCGCCGAATCACAATTAGAGAGGTCTATGATGATGTTGGCATATCGATTGGATCATGTTATGACATTGTTTCTAGTGTTTTGTGTATGAAACGCGTGGCAGCAAAATTCGTTCCAAAATTATTGAATTTTGAAGAAAAACAGCGGCGAATAGAAGTTGCTCAGGAGTCACTAAATGAAGTCAACGACGATGCAGAATTACTGAAACGTATTATAACAGGTGACGAAACATGAGTTTAAGGATATGACGTCGAAACTAAGGCTCAATCATCCCAGTGGAGGCATTCTGGCTTGCCAAGACCGAAAAAGGCTCTACAAGTGCGGTCGAACGTGAAGGATATGCTCACTGTATTCTTCGATATTAATGGCATAGTGCATCATAAATTCCTGCCACCAGGTGAAACGGTCAATAAGGAGTACTACCTACAAGTTCAACGCCGGTTGCGTGAAGCAATCCGAAAAAAAACGCCGGGATCTTTGGAAAAACAATTCATGGCTTTTGCACCACGATAATGCACCAGCTCAAACTTCATTGCTTGCTCGTGAATTTTTTGCCAAAAACAGTACTGTAACGATGCCCCCCCAGCCTCCATATTCGCCAGAAATGGCTTTGGGTGACTTTTTCCTATATCCAAAAATAAATAGAACCTTTAAGGGCCGTAGATGATATTAAAAGAGCATCGCAGAAAGAACTAAAGGCTATCTCAAAGATCGAGTTTGAGAAGTGTTTCGAGGATTGGAAGAAGCGCTGGCACAAGTGCATAATCTCCAATGGGGACTATTTTTAAGGCGACAACATCAATATAGAAGAATAAATAAATATTTTGTTAAAAAAATTAAAATTCTTGTTACTTTCTGATAACACCTCGTATATATATATATATATATATATATATATATATATATATATATATATATATATATATATATATATATATATATATATATATTACAAAATGTTCTAGACTTCGGGAACGAAGCTAACTTCAAAATTTCAAAATCCCGGATCTAAATGATCAAAACGTATTGGAAATCCAAAATTTTTACTAAATATGAAGCTATTAGAATTAATATTATGGTAACAATTTGATTAAGTAAATCACGGAATATATTCCATAAGTAGAACTAATAATAAAGTGAAGAGTAGACCATAACTAACGTATTCTCACAAACATAAACAAAGTCTCATATATATATATATATATATATATATATATATATATATATATATATATATATAAAATGGCTTAACTGTTTGATTATTATTAGTGAAATGAAGAACTATTCCAGTTTTTACTATAGTAATTAAAAAAAAATGCCAAACAGCATAAACTTTTATTATCCTGGCATTCAAATCTGCAGTGGGATTTAAACTGAATAAAAGATTAAAGCAGTCCTAAAATGCTGGTTTTAATTTGCACTTGTTTAAATATTCTGGTCACCAACATGGGTTGTTTTATTCATTTAGTTCTTGGAAATATGTGCTGAATTAACTTATGCTAATACAAGTTTACTGGGTCGAGATTTTAGTCGCGCTTTTAGATTTTAAATTAATCGTTGCGTGTGATGTATACATATTCATTTTTCTCATTAATTAATAATATTAATTCAAATATTCTAACGAAAAAACGAACAACCGCAGCAACAGTATAAAAATAAATAATGGTCCACGCAGCTGTTTCGCTCACGTTATTAGGGCGAATTTTTCAAAAGTATTTTTTTAATTTTCCTATTTTTTAAATTCTAATTTCACTAACATAATCTGCATTAACATACGCATAATTATATAATAGATTTTTAAACTTTTAAATTACATTGCAAATACGACATTAACCATTACTGTCGTCGTATTACATTGTTTATTTTAATCTGAATTTAAAATTTAAAAAACGTAATTAATGCAATTTTTTTTGATTTTGTTATAATTAATAAATCACATTTTCAATAAAATTTAAAAAATATTTAAAATAGCTTCAATTTTAAAACTGCTAAACGAATTTCGCTGGTCCAATGAAAGTTATCAAGTTTGAATCAAATCGGATTAAAATTTCAAACTTTAAAATTTATTTTCTTTAATTTTAAGGCGAAAAGCACATTAAGGTTATTATCGCCTTCCTAAATGTAAGTATGAGTGTAAAGTGTTAAAGTCGTAAGTGTAGTGTTGCAAGTGTAAGTGTGTGTTAGACTCGGGTATAGCGAGGGATGTCTAAATCCTCTCAATAGTTGCAGCTAGTCTGCACCTCCTGCGGGTTTAAAATTTATATATATATATATATATATATATATATATATATATATATATAAATTTTTAAGACCCTT